>JAQOTM010000533.1:0-88397 GCA_029168755.2 Tillandsia fasciculata
TGTCACGCCCCGGGTGTAAACCAGAACCCGGGCTCGTCCACAGATCCGCCGTGCACACGGTATTTCCCGTGTACACGAAGCGCTGGTAACCTGCTCAGATATAAAAGTAATAATACAAGAGCATAAAACAGAGCTAAACTGAAACTAGTACATCTCAGACAAATGCTGGAAATAAAAGTACAATAATCTCTCATGAATATACATGTGTCTCTCCCAGCTCACGAAAGGAATACAACCAGCTGGCCGCAGCCAGACCCAAAAATAAAAGAAAATACAACCGTCTGAGTGTACAGGGGATACAACAAAACTACTAAACTCGAGCCCGGGGTAGCAGCTATCTAGTCAGCGATCCTCTTACCTCGATCCTGGGAAGAGGGTCCCGCAACTCCAACAGATGACTCTGCAAAACAAAGGGGACAAGAAAAGAGAAAACAGTGGGAGTCAGAACTACGATAAAGACAGTAGCCTCCCCTAGTGGGTAAACCTCAACTCCGACCTGCCCACTAGGACTACCAGAGGCTGAAGGAATAAATGTGGTAAACTATAAGTATGACTACTGATAAAAGCTACCACTAATATGCCTCTACCTGCCCAGCTAAAAGATAGCTAAATGAATGCATCAGAATATCGAAGCCTGCCATATCGGGTATGCCAGCCTACGCATAACACCGATATAGGATAGGAGTCTCAATGTCTGCCAAATCGGGTATGCCAGCCTACGCATAACACCGATATGGGACAGGAGTCTCATGGTCTGCCAAATCGGGTATGCCAGCCTACGCATAACACCGATCTGGGATAGGGGTCTCAATGTCTGCCAAATCGGGTATGCCAGCCTACGCATATCACCGATATGGGACAGGAGTCTCAATGTCTGCCAAATAGCGCACTCTGATCTATAAGGAAAAGTACCATCCGCCAAGGAAGCCCAAACCCTCTCCCCGATCTGATGCAATAACAACTGTCCGGTCAACCGCCCAAAATCCGCGGTTGCCGCATTACCCTGCCATCACAGCCTACCCGTTCCGAATCCCTAGTATCTGACTACACTATCCCAGCCCCTGCTCTAACCCGAGCATACTATCCCCTATGTCTAAGTGACTGAAGAAAGAATGAAACATGGTTTCTCCTAAGTCAATTCCAACATGATAGTGTAGCAGAAAAAGGTGGCCTATCTAGGTGACCATTCAAGCATGCATATGTCCTTTTCTTAATGAACCCTTTGAAGTACTCTAATCACATATCCCAACCTTTCATTTAACATTCAACGAGACATGGATTTAGCATGATTTCCAAGTAATTATACTACATATCTAAAGCATGGAAACACCATCGACTAACTTGTAGTTTTCTAACAATGCAATTATTAACGAAGAAACCAGGATCTCATACAAGCATGCTAGGTCCATCTCACAGTTCTACTAACAACATGATCAAGAGCCTACTAATAAGCCTAGTGATGAATCACAAATAGGAGGTTTACAACATCACCCACCTCGAGCGCTAATCCAAGTTCCCACAAGCGAAACCCAAGCTCAGTCCAAACAATCACCACCAATCTGTACAAAATACCCCAAAGGAAAGTACATAAGCTATTCATTCACAATCTCCAAAATCAGTCCCTTAATACCACAGTCCAGAATTCTCCAATTTTTACCTGCGAAAAATGCCCAGAAAAATCCAAGAAAAATACTATCGCGATCCTCGCGACGAACCCGTCGAAACGAGTACCTGCACGCCCAAATCGGAGTTTCCTACGCTGAGATAAAAATCCGGCAAGGGGAACACCCCAAACCAAACTGTACCAAATTTCTGCAACAAAGAATCACAGAAAAAGGAGATTCTCACCCTCGAGCAAAATCCACAAAAATCTGAGAAAAATCCAGGAGACTCCTTGCGAAGTGTAGATGAAAATTGCCTTTTGAATCGCCTCGATTCGATGTCTGAGCGAAAAGATATGGCAAGAACACCGTGGTGCTGTCCAAAAATCCGCGAAGATAAATGGGTCAAATGGGTGCTCGGAAAACTCCAAGGTCAGCACGGAAAACGAGGAACCTCAGAACACGGAAGTTGAAGTCCTACCTGTCGTGAGTCCAACGGCGCAAAAATCGGCGAAATCGGATGTCGGGGTGAGTCGGGGGAGCCCAAACACTGAGAAGGGGCGAAACGGGTCGCCGAAGAACAAGCGTCGCGCCGCGCCGCAAAATCGTGAACCTCGGGAAACGTGCCACCAAAAATCTCCAAAGTCCTCCAAAGGATGGTACCCAGTGTGGGGGAAAATTTCTCTGAAGAACTCCCTGTGGAAAAAGATCCAGAAGAGCTAAAAAAAACACTAAGGACCCTATTTATAGCCCAGCCCATAAGTGCTGTTGGGCCGGGTTTTCGGGCGCAGGTTTCGGGCGCACTGCGCCCGGAAACCCGGTTGTACGCCTCCCGTCCGACGCGCCCGAAACTCCCAGGGGCGGCCACGTCACCCCAAACAGGGGACAGCAAATCCAGGCGGCCCGCTGTGCGCCGCGTGTCCCCTCGCGGTCAGCGGGGGTAGGTACGGCCGCCCAACCACGAGGCGACACGTGGCGCACTCGAGTGCGGCCGACCGCCCGCCTGGCGCCACTGTGCGCGCGCTGTCCCGAGGCGCCCCACTGCGCACACCGTGGACCGCGCCCACGTGAGCCAACGAATCCGAAGCCGCCACGTGTCATGCGCCCGGTCCACCGCAACCCCGCAAAAACCGGTGAGCCGTGCCGCGTGCGCCGGCCTATCAGGGCACGCCACGCGTCTCCCGCCCGCGGTCCATGCACCGCCGCGCCACCCCGTGGACCGAGCTGCGTGAGCCGGCCAATAATAGGCCGCCACGTGGCTCAGGCCGGTCCACGAGTCTCCCCCATGCACCGAATCCCCGAAAACTTCCGGAAGCCCGCTTTTGGTCATCCGGACTCCAAATCTAACAAGCAAATAGCCGTTTCCAAGCGTTTTTCCGCGCTGAATCCAAATCCAACCTCAGATTGGTCCCAAACCTTTTCTAAAATTCGGCAAATGCAGCCGAAGGCCAAATCAGCTATCAAAGTCTCACAAGGTCCATCTGTGGCACCCCTTTTGTGCACCATGGGCCAGGCACACCAATACCAGGTGTCCTATACCGTGGATTCATCGGAAAGTTGCATGGGAAAAACCAGAACACTACATCCTCCCCCACAAGAAAAAGTTTCGTCCTCGAAACGGAAAATCATACCTCAAGCAGGGGCCTCGAACAAGTGGGGGTAAGCATCCATCATCGCTGACTCCAGCTCCCAGGTAGCCTCGCGCTCATCATGACTGCTCCAGAGGATCTTCACATAAGGGATGGCCCGACTGCGCAACTCCCTAACCTCACGGTCCAAGATCCTCAACGGCCGCTCAACATAGCTCAGGTTCTCAGCAACCTCCAATGGGGTGAAATCGATGATGTGGGACGGGTCATGAACATACCTCCTCAGAGTCGAAACATGAAAAACATTGTGAACACCTGAAAGCCTGGGAGGAAGCGCAAGCCTGTAGGCAACTGGCCCTAAGCGCTCCAACACCTCAAAAGGTCCAATATAACGAGGGCTCAGTTTCCCTCGAATACCAAATCTCCGAATCCCCTTCGAAGGCGAGACTTTCAGAAAAACATGGTCACCCACCTGGAACTCCAAGTCTCGCCGTCGTGTATCAGCATAACTCCTCTGTCGACTCTGGGCGGTCTCGAGATGTCGTCGTACCAATCTGACCTTTTCCTCTGCCTCTAATAGTAGATCAGGACCCAAAGTCTTCTTCTCACCCACGTCACTCCAATATAGGGGTGACCGACACTTGCGTCCATACAACGCTTCAAACGGAGCCATCTGAATGCTCGCTTGATAGCTATTGTTGTACGCAAACTCAACTAATCCCAGTGCTCGGTACCACCCTCCTCCAAAGTCCAGAACGCATGCTCTCAACATATCCTCAAGGGTCTGAATAGTGCGCTCTGACTGCCCATCGGTCTGTGGTGGAATGCTGTACTAAATCGGAGCTGCGTCCCCAAGGCTGTCTGTAAACTCCTCCAAAAATGCGAAACAAACCTCGGGTCTCTATCTGATACGATGGAAACGGGTACCCCGTGCAATCTAACCACCTCAGCCAAGTACACCTGCGCTAGACGATCCATCGGCCAAGTCATCTGAACCGGTAAAAAGTGAGCGGACTTGGTAAGCCTGTCCACGACTACCCAGATAGCATCCGCTCCGTCTGTGCTCTCGGCAAACTAGTGACAAAATCCATCGTAACATGTTCCCATTTCCATTCGGGGATTGGGAGACTCTGCAACTTGCCAGCAGGTACACGATGCTCAGCCTTTACTTGCTGACAAGTTAGACAGTGTGCTACAAATCTCCCAATGTCTCTTTTCATCCCATTCCACCAAAACTGTGCCTTAAGGTCCTATACATCTTAGTCCCACCAGGATGGATGGTATAAGGTGTATAGTGGGCCTCCCTCAAGATCTGCTCTCGGATCTCTGCATCCATAGGCACACAAGCTCGGTCCCTGTACCGCAGTACTCCCGCAGCATCAACTGAAAAGTCCCCTATCAACCAGTCTGCATCTGCTCTCGAATCCTCATCAAGTGGGGGTCCTCACTCTGCCTCTCCCGAATCCTGTCCAACAGAGTGGGCTGCACGACTAGAGACATAAGTCTAGCAGAGACCCCAGGGGACACAACCTCAAGCTCTAACCGCCTCATCTGCTCAAGTAATGGCGCCTGATCGGTGATCATCAAAGATAGACTCTGTACTGCTCTCCTGCTCAGGGCATCAGCAACCACGTTGGCCTTGCCAGGATGGTATAATATATCTACATCATAGTCTTTCAACAATTCCAACCATCTGCGCTGCCTCAAGTTGAGCTCCTTCTGTGTGAACAGGTATTTCAAGCTCTTGTGGTCAGTGTAAATCTCGCAGTGCTCCCCATACAGGTAGTGGCGCCACAACTTCAGTGCAAAAATCACTGCAGCTAGCTCCAAATCATGGGTAGGGTAATTCTTTTCATAATCCTTCAGTTGCCGAGAGGCATAAGCGATTACCCTTCCCTCCTGCATCAGCACGCAACCAAGTCCACTGTGCGATGCATCACTGTATATCACGTATCCTTTCCCCATAACGGGGAGGGAAAGGATAGGAGCCGACATCAATCTATTCTTTAATTCCTCAAAGCTCCTCTGACAATCCTCACTCCAAGTAAACTTAATCCCTTTTCGCGTCAAACGAGTGAGGGGTGTAGAAAGTTTCGCAAAACCTTCCACAAACCGACGGTAATATCCCGCTAAGCCCATGAAACTGCGGACCTCTGATACCGTCGTCGGTCGGGGCCAATCCCGGACTGCCACGATCTTCGCCGGGTCTACCGCCACTCCAGCGGCTGAAATCACGTGGCCCAAAAAGGCAACCTCCCGAAGCCAGAATTCACACTTAGATAACTTGGCATACAACTTCTTTCTCTCAGAAGTTGCAGCACGATCCTCAAGTGCTCCTCGTGCTCCACATCGCTCCGGGAGTAAACCAGGATATCATCAATAAAAACAACGACGAACCGATCCAGGTATGGTCGGAAAATCCTGTTCATCAAATCCATAAAAGCAGCAGGGGCATTTGTCAATCCAAAAGGCATGACGGTGAACTCATAATGCCCGTACCGAGACCTGAATGCCGTCTTAGGATGTCCTCGGCCTTCACCTTCAATTGGTGGTAACCAGACTGTAAGTCAATCTTGGAGAAGACACAAGACCCTTGCAGCTGATCAAATAAGTCATCAATGCGCGGCAAAGGGTACTTGTTCTTGATGGTCACTTTATTCAGCTCCCGATAATCAACACATAGTCGAAGTGATCCATCCTTCTTCTTCACAAATAGCACCGGCGCTCCCCAAGGCGATACACTTGGTCTGACAAAACCTTTGTCCATTAAATCCTGGAGTTGCGCCTTTAACTCTCGCAGCTCAGCCGGTGCCATTCGGTAAGGAGCCTTAGAGATTGGCGCAGTTCCTGGGACTACGTCAATCAAAAACTCAACCTCCCTATCCGGCGGCATACTAATCAGCTCTGGAGGGAACACATCCGGGAACTCGTGGACAATAGGGATATCCGCGAGTCCCGGGGCCGCCGTAGGCTCCTTAACCACAGATGCCAAAAAGGCCACGCATCCACTGCGCATCATCTGCCTCGCACGGGAAGTCGAAACTACCGAGGCGAAGAAAGCACTCTGGCACCCTCTGTAAACAAACACCTCCTGGCCTGGCTCGCTAAAAGTAACAGTCCTCGCAGCACAATCAATCGTCGCGAAATAGCGAGCCAGCCAATCCATCCCCAGTATAACGTCGAAATCTCGCAGCTGACTAAGGACCATCAGGTCCGCTGGCAAAATCCAAGACTCAATCTGTACCGGGCAAGACCAACAACACTCCTCTACATGCAATGTATGCTCAGGAATCCGTACCTCTAATGCATGTGGCAACCGACCTAACTCTAGTCCATGAGATGATGCAAATGCTCTACTGATAAAGGAATGTGATGCACCGGTATCAAATAAAGTGCGAGCTCTAATACCGAAAAGTAAAATGATACCTGCCACCACGTGGTCGACTGCCGAGGAGTCCCCCACCTGGGCGACGTAGACTCGCCCGCTCTGAGCTGGTGGTCGGTGGTCTGTAGGGTGGGAGGAAGGAGCCCTGCTTGCTGGAGTATAAGGCCGCTGCTGGGGCACCGAAGGAACTGATGCTGAAGATGGAGCCTGCGGTGTCGAGAGAGGGCAAGTGGCTCGAATGTGGCCGGACTGTCCACACCGATAACAGCGGCCATACCTCTGGTCACAAGTATCCGCCGAGTGCTGTCCCCTACAAAAGATGCACCTAACTGTAGACTGGGGCTGCCTCGACTGCTGCTGCTGCTGCTTCTGCCGCTGTGACCCCTGCTGTCGCGACTGCGACCTCTGCTGCTGTCGCTGGGGCTGCTGCTGCTGCGGGGGCCTCTGGGATCCTCCAGGCCCTCGCCGCTCCGAACGCCCACGGCCGTAGACTGAGGCGGTGGCGGTCGGGGCGGCCTCCAGGAACTGGCCTGTCCCCCATCATCCGTCGCTGGTCGCTTCCTCTCAGAACTCTGAGCGACCAGACCTCCACGTCTAGAAACAACGTGGTCTCCCATCTCGACCCACTGGGCATGATCCACAGCCTCTGATAAAGTCTGGGGCCTCTGGGCGTGCACCAAGGTATAGATCTCAGGGCGCAGTCCTGTCTCAAAAAGCTCCACCTGGTGCGGCCCATCCCTGGCGACATAAGGCACGCAGTTGAGCAACTGCGTAAACTCCTGGTAATAGTCCCACACTGGCCGATCCCCCTGCTGGAGATTCTTCAAGTCATCTTCTATCTTCCTCTTCACGCTCGTGGAGAAATAAGTGTCGAGGATCAACCGCCTGAACTCCGACCACGGTAGCTGCCGGGAAATCTGGAACTCCAACGGCTCGACCCGGCGCCACCAAACATCTGCGTCCCCCTCCAGACAGTGCACAGCCAAATGTACTCTGTATTTCAGGTCAATGAAGAAGTCTCTGAATAACTTCTCCATTGATGCCAACCACGATCCAATCTCCCAAGGGTGAGTGCTCCGCCCCGAGAACCTAGGGGGTCCTCGCTTACAGAACTGGGCGAGTTTGTCCGCAAACTCCTGCTCCTCCACTGGGGTCAATGGCCTGATCGCTCCCTGAGCCCCACTGCTAGACGACGGCGCCGTAGGGACTAGTGGAATAGCCTGCGGTACAACTGGTGGTACAGGGGCCTCTACAGTAGTAGGGGGAGGGGCCCCAACCTGTGCAAGTAACCGCTCGAACCTCTGCTCCTGTCGGCGGTGGCTCTCTGCCAACTGGGCCACCATGGCCCTCAGCTCACTGATCTCAGAAGGCCCGGACTGCTCCGGCTCCTCCGGGGTATAGGAGTCCCCCGGGTAGGAATCTGCCGCCTAGGAGGCATCCTGCCACACAAGAAACCACGGGTCAGTAAACAAAACCACACACGACCCAATCCAGCGAAAGTCATGGACATCCCCCTATTCCTGTAACCTTATGTTGTCTGCAGCCAACATAACAGTCCACCAGAAATAGGCTATGCCGGTCCCTCTCCACTCACAGGAAGAGTTTAATAACAAATTGCCGACTTTCGCAGAATATCGCGTCACTCACGCCCTGCCTTCCTAGGGTCTGCCAAAAAGCCTAGGGTTTCCTAAGTCCCAACTGACCTATCCCTAAGCTCTGATACCAAACTAATCTGTCACGCCCCGGGTGTAAACCAGAACCCGGGCTCGTCCACAGATCCGCCGTGCACACGGTATTTCCCGTGTACACGAAGCGCTGGTAACCTGCTCAGATATAAAAGTAATAATACAAGAGCATAAAACAGAGCTAAACTGAAACTAGTACATCTCAGACAAATGCTGGAAATAAAAGTACAATAATCTCTCATGAATATACATGTGTCTCTCCCAGCTCACGAAAGGAATACAACCAGCTGGCCGCAGCCAGACCCAAAAATAAAGAAAATACAACCGTCTGAGTGTACAGGGGATACAACAAAACTACTAAACTCGAGCCCGGGGTAGCAGCTATCTAGTCAGCGATCCTCTTACCTCGATCCTGGGAAGAAGGTCCCGCAACTCCAACAGATGACTCTGCAAAACAAAGGGGACAAGAAAAGGGAAAACAGTGGGAGTCAGAACTACGATAAAGACAGTAGCCTCCCCTAGTGGGTAAACCTCAACTCCGACCTGCCCACTAGGACTACCAGAGGCTGAAGGAATAAATGTGGTAAACTATAAGTATGACTACTGATAAGAGCTACCACTAATATGCCTCTACCTGCCCAGCTAAAAGATAGCTAAATGAATGCATCAGAATATCGAAGCCTGCCATATCGGGTATGCCAGCCTACGCATAACACCGATATAGGATAGGAGTCTCAATGTCTGCCAAATCGGGTATGCCAGCCTACGCATAACACCGATATGGGACAGGAGTCTCATGGTCTGCCAAATCGGGTATGCCAGCCTACGCATAACACCGATCTGGGATAGGGGTCTCAATGTCTGCCAAATCGGGTATGCCAGCCTACGCATATCACCGATATGGGACAGGAGTCTCAATGTCTGCCAAATAGCGCACTCTGATCTATAAGGAAAAGTACCATCCGCCAAGGAAGCCCAAACCCTCTCCCCGATCTGATGCAATAACAACTGTCCGGTCAACCGCCCAAAATCCGCGGTTGCCGCATTACCCTGCCATCACAGCCTACCCGTTCCGAACCCCTAGTATCTGACTACACTATCCCAGCCCCTGCTCTAACCCGAGCATACTATCCCCTATGTCTAAGTGACTGAAGAAAGAATGAAACATGGTTTCTCCTAAGTCAATTCCAACATGATAGTGTAGCAGAAAAAGGTGGCCTATCTAGGTGACCATTCAAGCATGCATATGTCCTTTTCTTAATGAACCCTTTGAAGTACTCTAATCACATATCCCAACCTTTCATTTAACATTCAACGAGACATGGATTTAGCATGATTTCCAAGTAATTATACTACATATCTAAAGCATGGAAACACCATCGACTAACTTGTAGTTTTCTAACAATGCAATTATTAACGAAGAAACCAGGATCTCATACAAGCATGCTAGGTCCATCTCACAGTTCTACTAACAACATGATCAAGAGCCTACTAATAAGCCTAGTGATGAATAACAAATAGGAGGTTTACAACATCACCCACCTCGAGCGCTAATCCAAGTTCCCACAAGCGAAACTCAAGCTCAGTCCAAACAATCACCACCAATCTTTACAAAACACCCCAAAGGAAAGTGCATAAGCTATTCATTCACAATTTCCAAAATCTGTCCCTTAATACCACAGTCCAGAATTCTCCAATTTTTACCTGCGAAGAATGCCCAGAAAAATCCATGAAAAATACTATCGCGATCCTCGCGACGAACCCGTCGAAACGAGTACCTGCACGCCCAAATCGGAGTTTCCTACGCTGAGATAAAAATCCGGCAAGGGGAACACCCCAAACCAAAGTGTACCAAATTTCTGCAACAAAGAATCACAGAAAAAGGAGATTCTCACCCTCGAGCAAAATCCACAAAAATCTAAGAAAAATCCAGGAGACTCCTTGCGAAGTGTAGATGAAAATTGCCTTTTGAATCGCCTCGATCCGATGTCTGAGCGAAAAGATATGGCAAGAACACCGTGGTGCTGTCCAAAAATCCGCGAAGATAAATGGGTCAAAAGGGTGCTCGGAAAACTCCAAGGTCAGCACGGAAAACGAGGAACCTCAGAACATGGAAGTTGAAGTTCTACCTGTCGTGAGTCCAACGGCGCGAAAATCGGCGAAATCGGATGTCGGGGTGAGTCGGGGAAGCCCAAACACTGAGAAGGGGCGAAACGGGTCGCCGAAGAACAAGCGTTGCGCCGCGCCGCAAAATCGTGAACCTCGAGAAACGTGCCACCAAAAATCTCCAAAGTCCTCCAAAGGATGGTACCCAGTGTGGGGGAAAATTTCTCTGAAGAACTCCCTGTGGAAAAAGATCCAGAAGAGCTAAAAAAAACACTAAGGACCCTATTTATAGCCCAGCCCATAAGTGCTGTTGGGCCGGGTTTTCGGGCGCAGGTTTCGGGCGCACCGCGCCCGGAAACCCGGTTGTACGCCTCCCGTCCGACGCGCCCGAAACTCCCAGGGGCGGCCACGTCACCCCAAACAGGGGACAGCAAATCCAGGCGGCCCGCTGTGCGCCGCGTGTCCCCTCGCGGTCAGCGGGGGTAGGTACGGCCGCCCAACCACGAGGCGACACGTGGCGCACTCGAGTGCGGCCGTGTAGAGTCCTGGCGTTCCAATACCTTTGTATACCTTCTTTTCATGACGGGATTGTTAGGAAAACTGTTCACGGTGTTTTCTGCAATGGACCGGCCTGGACTGCGGGTATTTTTCTGCGTTTGAGCTCGGAAAACGGAGAATGGCAAAGCGATCGAATTCGAATTCCGAATTACGGATCTCCCGGAATGGGGGTCAAAGCGTTTGCTTTCGAGTGGTGCAGTAGAATCCGTGCTAAGTGGCCGGCACACTTTTTCGAGGTGATCGGACTGGATACTTCTACGATCGGACGTCTCATCTTATTTCTGTCAGTGGGTTGTTTTATTTATTTTGTAGTACCTCAACCTTCCAGTTTTCCGTTTTGGTCTTAACTGAATCTTCTTAGTTGTTAGAGAGGGGATTGAAATTCGAGAATTTTTGGGCTGCTCGTCGGTGATTGTGGATATTTTTAGGTGGTAGGGGCCGCAAAATGATGAGCGGCGGTGCGATCGGATTTGAATTCGGACTCCGGGACCTCCCAGAATAATTTTTCGAAGTTTTAGCGGTTTCGGGTGCATCGAAAGGCGTGCGGGCGATCGGCACATTTTTCGAGGTAATTTTTGGGACCGCTGGTTTGCACCCGATCGTTTAAGTTTTGATTTTGGGGATTTAAAATTATTTTCCCTACTTCTCGTTCCTTTGGGTTCGTGCGTTAGGGCTCTTCTGATGAGTGCGGGAGAAACCCAAACCCTCCTCCTACCTTCTTTCCACCATCCGACGTTGGGCGTGAAGAACCGTGGCGGCGAGATGGGGAGAGGGAAGGAACAACCGCTCTTCCTGCAGGATCGAACGAGTGAGGGGCAGACGATCCTCCTTCTTCCTCCTCCTCCGGCAAAAACGGGGTAAGCGGTTCGGATCTTTTCGTTTATTTTCGGTCCGAGGTTTTCCTTTGTTGTCGTCGTGGGTTGTTGAACGGGAGGCCGCCGCCGTCGTGGTTAAACGGGAGGCCGCCGCCGCCGTTGCCGTGTTCACGGGGTCGTCGCCGCAGTCGCCGGAGTCGCAGGGTCGCGACCGGGGCCGAAAACGGGGATGGTTACTGTTCACAATGGGGTTTTCAGGCCGCGGTCCATGGCGCCCCCTCGTGCACCCGGCGCACGCCTACAAGGCTCGGAGAGCAGCACCCGGTGCACAGACGCGTGCACCAGCCCAGCCCGGGCCGCGCGGTGCACGCGCCAGGCGTGCACCCGGTGCACGTCCCCGCAGCCGGTGGTGCGGACCCGGTGCACGGGCGCGTGCGCCAGCCCGGCCCAGGCCGCGCGGTGCACGCGCCAGGCGTGCACCCGGTCTTTGACACCGCACCGGGGACGCATGAGCCCGGTGCGCGCTCAGCCGTGCTCCGGCCCAGCCCATCTCCGCCTGGTGCACGCGCCGGGGTGAGCCGGGTCTGCGCGCCGCCTCCCCTGTGCTGTGAACCCGGTCCACGCCTAGCTCCGTGCACCATTCTTCAGCCCGGGAGCTCGGTAACTCCGTTTTGGCCCGTTTTTGGCCCGTTTTGTTCCGTTTTTGAGTGTTTTTGACCACGACGATATTATTAACGATACTTTTCTTGTGGTTCTTTTCGGGCACAAGGTGGGAGCGTTTTAACTGAAGTTTTCGCACACCTTCCTCGCGTTTCAGGTGGGTACCCCTTAGAACCCCTTTGTGCTTTTTCTCGCTATCATTTATCGTATGCCCTTATCGGTGTTGTAGCGACCAAGTGTCGCGGTGTTCTTTATTATGTACACATATGTGGGTTTTTGCTCTGGAGTTAGCGTCGGGTTTCCGACAATTGTACCTTGTTTAATATAAGTAATTAATCGCACTAATATGGTTACTTTGCTCGGATATGTGGTATTATGGTTACTCCGCTCTATGGTTACTTTGCTCGGATATGTGGTATTATGGTTACTCCGCTCTATGGTTACTTTGCTCGGATATGTGGTATTATGGTTACTTTGCTCTATGGTTACTTTGCTCGAGGCTGCAGCACGCGCACCCGCGGTTTGGCCACCGCAAAGGGTGCGCTTTTCCGGAAAAGTGGTCTATGACCCGTGTATACCCACGAGGTGACGTAGTGGGGCCCCTTATTAGTTGTGGGGTTTGAGGCGCCGAGGTGCGAGCGGTGCGACCCGTCGGTTTAGTTGTCCGACGTGGTCGGGTTTTGCAGGTACGGTATGGGCCGTCGGTTTAGTTGTCCGACGTGGCCGGGTATTGCAGGATACAGGAGTACAGGTTATCGTTTCCCTCTTTAGAGGGTGGTTGATCAGGTTGGCTATACGGTCTGGTTTTCTTTCCCCGAGGTTGGTGCTCGGTCCGGGTTGCCGTGGCAGGTGCCCGGGACAGGTTATGCAGGGATACTATCGATTGCACGATGAGGAGGGCGGTTGCTCTGGTTTTACTGCGGTTTGCTTTATTTATAGCCCTAGTCGCTTTTGTGCTTTATTTTCTGGTCACTGACTTCCCACTCTGTGACAGGTTCGTCCAGGGATGAGTGCTAGACGACGGTGAGGCCGTGGCAGGAGTACTTTTGGTCCTTCGAGGCCATAGACTGTATGTACTTGTTATTTTGCTCATTTCATTACCTGTTAGTAGCTACTATGTGGATTACGATACCCGTGTGGGGTCGTTGTGGATGTTGGGATGTCTTTTTATCCTTGTGGGTGGTTGTTTTGCTTTACCGGATCGGCCTCCTTCAAACTACAAAAGAAAAGAAAAAGAAAATATTGCGAAAACCGTTTTGAAAATCTGGGTGTCGTGTGGGCACCATTTTAAAACCCTGCGGATTTATGGATTGCGAAAATCGTTTTGAAAATCTGGGTGTCGGGTGGGCACCATTTTAAAAACCCTGTGGACTTATGGATTTCGAAAACCGTTTTGAAAAACCTGGGTGCCGTGTGGGCACCGTTTTTAAAACTTGTGGATTTATCCTTTCAAAATTAGTCGGCCTCTGTAATACTTATGAAAATGGTTATATGTATTCGACTGTTGAACTAGTGTGGTTAAAGTGATGATTGTACGTTTGTTGTAATCAGGACGCCGTGCATATACAAAGGAGACTCCGCCCATTCGCAGAGTGAATTTGTATATGCGGCGGGTCTGGGCACGCATCGGGGGAGTCTGGTTTCAAAAAAAAAATATACGCAAAGTTAATTCTTTTCAGTGGTCGTCTTCCGCTTAATGAAACCCCCGGGGCGTGACAGATTAAGATGGTATCAGAGAGAAACAGCTTTAACCACAGTAGTCGCTGTCCAACATCCACTGGGGCACATTACCACTGGCTACTAGCTAATGAAATGATCAGGATATATCCGCGTAGAGATGCGAGAGTGCGGGGACTATGGAGTTCCTTTTCCGGTTTAGCTCGGGTGGTAGCACAACCCACCGGTGGTTGTTGGTGTCTCGGCCGTCTGTCGGTCATGGGTAACTCGATAGCCGTTGCCTAAACTTGTACCTTCTGGGTCTTCTGATGGTAAGCTACCGCGGGTAGTCGGTCGATTCCTTTTGCACCATGGGCAAGGTATGGGTGGGAATGAGGATTCTTCCCCTAAGTTTGTTACCCATAGTTCGACTTTTCACCGTAGACACTGCGACGGTTGCAGAGATCATCGTGATGGGTTCACGGGGGGCTCCTTTGGGTTAGAAAGGGAGGCCACCGGGGCTAGTGAATCCTCTTCGTTTGGCCTCGTTTTGTAGTCAGAGAGACCATACCTCGCTTCGCACGAGGGTGCGTAAGTGGTGACCTTTAATAGGGGGTTTAGCTTTGATGCTGGGTGGTGCGAGTGGCTCCTTTTAGTGGGGTTGTGGTGGTAAAGCTTTGGGTTGGGTTTCTGTTTTCGGCACAAGTGCGTCGGTTCGGTTGTCCTGCTGGTGGGTTGGTGTGTGATCCCTCAAGTGCGTTTAGTGAACCTAGGCAACTCTTGACACGGTTTTCCTCGCTGATCTTGTTACTTGTCTTCTTCCGACCCTTTAGATTTCAGACGGATAGTCTTCAGTACCTGGAGGTCTTTGCCGAACGGACCTTGAGGCTTGGTTTGGGAGTGTTGTGGTTTGTGATCTTTTGGGGGCTGGTGTGAGTCGAGGGGGGAATCTGGCGACTACTCGGAGTTTTGGTACTGGTCACCTTCGGCTGGGAGGCCCTGTACGCAGCCCTTTCCGTGGGGTAGACCTTGTGGTAGGTCTTAGAGCTGAAACCTAACGTTAGCCTTGACCGTCGCCTCGGTAAGAAGGACAGTCGGAGCGGGTGGTCCGGGTTGGTGGATATGCTCCGAGCTCGTGTCCCGTGTTGGTGACGGAGGGGAGCGGTCCGCGTTGGTGATCGACAGGTGAGTTCTTTGTTTTCAGGGGAGAAGTTATGGTAGTTAGTAACCCAGCCTGTTTTGTTGGCACCTCTCGGAGCCTTGTGAGGGCGTTTTGTGGGTTGTTTTCCTCGTCGTCGGGTTGGATGTTTTGGACTTTTAAAGAATCATTGGTATGGGGGGGCGGTATGACTGGGGTACCTCGACACATCGCGAGACGTTGTTGCTGACTGCTCAGCGCCGGTTGGGGCGGTGTGCGGACCGGTGGCGTCGTGACTGGGAATTTCGAGTCGGGAGGCAGGAATACGACGAGGTGCTGGGCATGGACTGGTTCACGAGGTATCCAGCGGATGTATAGCTACTTGGTTTTAGTGAGCCTAGCGACTCGACCCCTTGCGTCGGTCACTGACACCCCCATGGTAAGGGTTTCTTCTGTCATCCCCCTGACTGAATTGTCGGAAATACCCCCCGGGCGAGAGGTCATCCTACCTTTCGAGCTTCTACCAGACACGCAACCTATCACTTAGGCGCCTTGCGGAATGGCTTTCGCGGAACTGAGGGAATTTAAGGCACAAGGAGTTTTTCTGAATAGAGGGTTCGTCAGACCGAGTGTATCGCCTTGGGGCGCACCCGTGCGCTTCGTGCAAAAGAAGAACGGAAGCCTACGCCTACGCATCGACTGTAGGGAGATAAGCAAAGTTACAGTGAAGAACAAGTCCGGGATTGACGACCTCTCTAATCGACTGCGAGGAGCACTTACGGATTTTTCTCCGGAATCTCAGGGACCGGAAGCTGTTTGCTAAGTTCAAGAATGTGAGTTCTGACTTCGCGAAGTGGACTTTTTGGGGCACGTTGTGTCAGCAACGGGAATCACAGAGAATGTGAGCGGAACTGCCCGACATACGATCCGGAACTGGCAGCAGTTGTTTTCGTTTTAAAGCTTTGGAGACACCACCGTTTGGAGTTCATCGCGATGTGCTTTCGGATCGCCAGAGTCCTAAGTTTTGTTCACATAGAAGGATTTGACTTTTGCGGCAGAAACATTGGCTGAAGTTACTGAAGGACTCGGCTTGTCCATTCAGTATCACCCCGGGAAAGGCAGTGTAGTAGCGGATGTTTGAAGCAGGAAGGGTCAAATCGAGGGGGGAAACCGATGAGCGCGAGCACTCAGCAGGACCGGTATTGTCGCGCGACTTTTGTCCTTGATGGTCAAGCCAACCCTCTTAGAGAAACCCTAGAAGGTTAGAAAATGGGCGCACGGATACAGTTTATTCGAGACAAGACCCCCGGACCACGCGAGCGACTCTTCGGCGAGTGTGAACGATACAGTACGTTTCGAGGGCGAGATTGCGTGCCCGAGCAGCCAGAGTTGAAGAAAGAGATACTATCAGAGGCGCACCGCGCTCCCTATGCGGCGCATCCAGGTGACACGAAGTCGACTCTCTTTCCACCTATCTGTACGACGTGGACCAGAGACACTCGACTGGTGTCGAACCTTTGGCAAAGTCTACAACGAGCGCTAGAGACTAAACCACACTTCAGCACGGCGTTCCAACCCCCCCCTCCAGACCGACGGACAGTCCGAGCAAGTGAACCGAATTCTCGATGATGCGCTCCGAGCCTGCGTACTCGATTTGGGTGATGGATGGTCACTGCTTTTGAACTTAGAGAGGACATGAGCTTCGACGGAACACCGGTGCGGATCTTAGCACGAGAGGACAAAAAGGGATTGCGCAACCGGACGATCCCCTATGTGAAGGTGCTGTGGAGCAACCAGGAAGAACGTGAAGTGACTCAGGAACTGGAGTCAAAGATGAGCAAGTGCTACCCAGAGTTATTCATCGTGGGCCAGGATCAAGTTTCGAGGACAAAACTTCTTTTAAGTGGTGAGTGATGTAGAGTCCTGGCGTTCCAATACCTTTGTATACCTTCTTTTCATGACGGGATTGTTAGGAAAACTGTTCACGGTGTTTTCTGCAATGGACCGGCCTGGACTGCGGGTATTTTTCTGCGTTTGAGCTCGGAAAACGGAGAATGGCAAAGCGATCGAATTCGAATTCCGAATTACGGATCTCCCGGAATGGGGGTCAAAGCGTTTGCTTTCGAGTGGTGCAGTAGAATCCGTGCTAAGTGGCCGGCACACTTTTTCGAGGTGATCGGACTGGATACTTCTACGATCGGACGTCTCATCTTATTTCTGTCAGTGGGTTGTTTTATTTATTTTGTAGTACCTCAACCTTCCAGTTTTCCGTTTTGGTCTTAACTGAATCTTCTTAGTTGTTAGAGAGGGGATTGAAATTCGAGAATTTTTGGGCTGCTCGTCGGGATTGTGGATATTTTTAGGTGGTAGGGGCCGCAAAATGATGAGCGGCGGTGCGATCGGATTTGAATTCGGACTCCGGGACCTCCCAGAATAATTTTTTGAAGTTTTAGCGGTTTCGGGTGCATCGAAAGGCGTGCGGGCGATCGGCACATTTTTTCGAGGTAATTTTTGGGACCGCTGGTTTGCACCCGATCGTTTAAGTTTTGATTTTGGGGATTTAAAATTATTTTCCCTACTTCTCGTTCCTTTGGGTTCGTGCGTTAGGGCTCTTCTGATGAGTGCGGGAGAAACCCAAACCCTCCTCCTACCTTCTTTCCACCATCCGACGTTGGGCGTGAAGAACCGTGGCGGCGAGATGGGGAGAGGGAAGGAACAACCGCTCTTCCTGCAGGATCGAACGAGTGAGGGGCAGACGATCCTCCTTCTTCCTCCTCCTCCGGCAAAAACGGGGTAAGCGGTTCGGATCTTTTCGTTTATTTTCGGTCCGAGGTTTTCCTTTGTTGTCGTCGTGGGTTGTTGAACGGGAGGCCGCCGCCGCCGTGGTTAAACGGGAGGCCGCCGCCGCCGTTGCCGTGTTCACGGGGTCGTCGCCGCAGTCGCCGGAGTCGCGGGGTCGCGACCGGGGCCGAAAACGGGGATGGTTACTGTTCACAATGGGGTTTTCAGGCCGCGGTCCACGGCGCCCCCTCGTGCACCCGGCGCACGCCTACAAGGCTCGGAGAGCAGCACCCGGTGCACAGACGCGTGCACCAGCCCAGCCCGGGCCGCGCGGTGCACGCGCCAGGCGTGCACCCGGCGCACGTCCCCGCAGCCGGTGGTGCGGACCCGGTGCACGGGCGCGTGCGCCAGCCCGGCCCAGGCCGCGCGGTGCACGCGCCAGGCGTGCACCCGGTCTTTGACACCGCACCGGGGACGCATGAGCCCGGTGCGCGCTCAGCCGTGCTCCGGCCCAGCCCATCTCCGCCTGGTGCACGCGCCGGGGTGAGCCGGGTCTGCGCGCCGCCTCCCCTGTGCTGTGAACCCGGTCCACGCCTAGCTCCGTGCACCATTCTTCAGCCCGGGAGCCCGGTAACTCCGTTTTGGCCCGTTTTTGGCCCGTTTTGTTCCGTTTTTGAGTGTTTTTGACCACGACGATATTATTAACGATACTTTTCTTGTGGTTCTTTTCGGGCACAAGGTGGGAGCGTTTTAACTGAAGTTTTCGCACACCTTCCTCGCGTTTCAGGTGGGTACCCCTTAGAACCCCTTTGTGCTTTTTCTCGCTATCATTTATCGTATGCCCTTATCGGTGTTGTAGCGACCAAGTGTCGCGGTGTTCTTTATTATGTACACATATGTGGGTTTTTGCTCTGGAGTTAGCGTCGGGTTTCCGACAATTGTACCTTGTTTAATATAAGTAATTAATCGCACTAATATGGTTACTTTGCTCGGATATGTGGTATTATGGTTACTCCGCTCTATGGTTACTTTGCTCGGATATGTGGTATTATGGTTACTCCGCTCTATGGTTACTTTGCTCGGATATGTGGTATTATGGTTACTTTGCTCTATGGTTACTTTGCTCGAGGCTGCAGCACGCGCACCCGCGGTTTAGCCACCGCAAAGGGTGCGCTTTTCCGGAAAAGTGGTCTATGACCCGTGTATACCCACGAGGTGACGTAGTGGGGCCCCTTATTAGTTGTGGGGTTTGAGGCGCCGAGGTGCGAGCGGTGCGACCCGTCGGTTTAGTTGTCCGACGTGGTCGGGTTTTGCAGGTACGGTATGGGGCGTCGGTTTAGTTGTCCGACGTGGCCGGTATTGCAGGATACAGGAGTACAGGTTATCGTTTCCCTCTTTAGAGGGTGGTTGATCCGGTTGGCTATACGGTCTGGTTTTCTTTCCCCGAGGTTGGTGCTCGGTCCGGGTTGCCGGGGCAGGTGCCCGGGACAGGTTATGCAGGGATACTGTCGATTGCACGATGAGGAGGGCGGTCGCTCTGGTTTTACTGCGGTTTGCTTTATTTATAGCCCTAGTCGCTTTCGTGCTTTATTTTCTGGTCACTGACTTCCCACTCTGTGACAGGTTCGTCCAGGGATGAGTGCTAGACGACGGTGAGGCCGTGGCAGGAGTACTTTTGGTCCTTCGAGGCCATAGACTGTATGTACTTGTTATTTTGCTCATTTCATTACCTGTTAGTAGCTACTATGTGGATTACGATACCCGTGTGGGGTCGTTGTGGATGTTGGGATGTCTTTTTATCCTTGTGGGTGGTTGTTTTGCTTTACCGGATCGGCCTCCTTCAAACTACAAAAGAAAAGAAAAAGAAAATATTGCGAAAACCGTTTTGAAAATCTGGGTGTCGTGTGGGCACCATTTTAAAACCCTGCGGATTTATGGATTGCGAAAACGTTTTGAAAATCTGGGTGTCGGGTGGGCACCATTTTAAAAACCCTGTGGACTTATGGATTTCGAAAACCGTTTTGAAAAACCTGGGTGCCGTGTGGGCACCGTTTTTAAAACTTGTGGATTTATCCTTTCAAAATTAGTCGGCCTCTGTAATACTTATGAAAATGGTTATATGTATTCGACTATTGAACTAGTGTGGTTAAAGTGATGATTGTACGTTTGTTGTAATCAGGACGCCGTGCATATACAAAGGAGACTCCGCCCATTCGCAGAGTGAATTTGTATATGCGGCGGGTCTGGGCACGCATCGGGGGAGTCTGGTTTCAAAAAAAAAATATACGCAAAGTTAATTCTTTTCAGTGGTCGTCTTCCGCTTAATGAAACCCCCGGGGCGTGACAGGCCGACCGCCCGCCTGGCGCCACTGTGCGCGCGCTGTCCCGAGGCGCCCCACTGCGCACACCGTGGACCGCGCCCACGTGAGCCAACGAATCCGAAGCCGCCACGTGTCATGCGCCCGGTCCACCGCAACCCCGCAAAACCGGTGAGCCGTGCCGCGTGCGCCGGCCTATCAGGGCACGCCACGCGTCTCCCGCCCGCGGTCCATGCACTGCCGCGCCACCCCGTGGACCGAGCTGCGTGAGCCGGCCAATAATAGGCCGCCACGTGGCTCAGGCCGGTCCACGAGTCTCCCCCATGCACCGAATAACCCCGAAAACTTCCGGAAGCCCGCTTTTGGTCATCCGGACTCCAAATCTAACAAGCAAATAGCCGTTTCTAAGCGTTTTTCCGCGCTGAATCTAATTCCAACCTCAGATTGGTCCCAAACCTTTTCTAAAAATTCGGCAAATGCAGCCGAAGGCCAAATCAGCTATCAAAGTCTCACAAGGTCCATCTGTGGCACCCCTTTTGTGCACCATGGGCCAGGCACACCAATACCAGGTGTCCTATACCGTGGATTCATCGGAAAGTTGCATGGAAAAAACCAGAACACTACTTGAGCTTTTATCTCTCTTTCTCTATGAACTAATGCTGTTAGTGATTTCCTTTTGTCTAGTATGTTCACTGTTTGACAATTTGTGACAAAAAGGGGGAGAACAAATAATGATGATCGTATCACAAAGGGGGAGAACATAAATGCTCAAGACAGGGGGAGAACATGGAGAACATGGAGAACATGTTAGAGATGCTCAAGATAGGGGGAGATAAAGAAAAGATTGAAAGAGCCGAAAAACAAAAAAATCAAAAGGACAAATCAAATGTAGGATTTTAATTTCTAACGACTAACGTTTGATTTTGTTTGGAGTTTTGTTTTTGCAGGAATTACATCACTTTAAGACTCCAAGTCCTAAGTCATTGAGTATGTTCTAGGACTGTTTGGTTCAAATGTAATTTTGTATTTATTGGATCTTTCACGCAAAGAAAATCAATGTTTCGGTGATAATATTGAATTTCGATTTCTTGGTTTAAGATGAGTGACTTGAGCGTTTTTATGTATTTTTGGGTTTTGTCACGAAATTGCCAAAGTGGGAGATTGTTACGGCTTTTTGGTGTTGGCATATTTCGTGAGTCAAGTCAGTGAGTTGAGTCGGAGTCTTAAAGGGATCAAATTGTCAATCCGCAATCAAAGACTTAGAGAAGATTGAACAAGAGCTCAAGTTGACACTCAGTGTTTTGAGTCTTGAAGATTGAAGCTGAAGAATTGTGGATCAGTTACATCAATCTCAAGAAGAAAGTATTCAAAAGGATCAGGTATGTTTAACTAAATAATTTTGGTGATCCGAATACTTTCTTATAGTGTAGAAACACTTGGATGAATTTTTAATTGCATAAAAATCAAAAACTGGACATGGGACATGTTCAGGATCCGGATCAGACAATCCAATCCGGATCCCGAAGGGTGGTTGTTCATTGGCAAATTCAATCCGGATCAAAGGCCAATTCCGATCCGGATCCCGAACATGGGATTTTGCTGAATTGTATGAACGATCCGGATCGGGCTTTGCAATCCGGATCCCGAACCCCGTTTTTCTGGAATTGTCTATCACGCTACGACGATCCGGATCGCAGTAAATCCGATCCGGATCGCCGTCCTGAAAATTTCCAGATAAGGTAAGTTTTTGATTCTTATCTCTTTCCAAAGGTTTCTAAACTATAAATAGACACTTAGGGTTTCTCAAGAACGTGGGACAAATACCGATCAATTTATAAAACACTTGAGAGCAACCCTAGAGGCTAGGTTTTTATCGTTCTTCTTTATAGCCTCTTTTAGGTCAATTCGATGGTTCTTTCAAGAACATATCTTTTGTCGAATTGATCTAATCTTTGCTTAGAGATTCCATCCATGGTTCTTCATTGATAATCTAAGCAAAGGATCACCATCGAAGCCAATATTCTTACCGGCTGAGTTTGCGTCGTGGATTCGACGTAGCACCGTGGATTCGGTGTGTTGAAGGCGTTTCGTGGATTCGAAACGTGTGCTCGTGGATTCGAGTGGCGTTCGTGGATTCGAACGTGTGCAGTGGACGTGCAATCGGTGGAGCGCAAGGTCCGAAGAAGTTGAAGGAGGGGTCGAGTCCGTGGAGTCGGTAATCACCTTGTTATTCTTCAATTCTTAGTGGATTGTTATTGCGTGTTGGTCCCGTGGTTTTTCTCCTGGATTGGAGTTTCCACGTAAATCTCGGTGTGCTATTTTTTATTTCCGCATTGGTTTTTATTTTTGCACTGAGATTTGTTTTTAAAATATTACACCTATTCACCCCCCTCTAGGTGTTTGATAGTACCTATTTAGATCCTTGTGGATCCTACATTTTAAAAACCTATAAATTGCACATCGGGCCATACCGTACGTGTTGTTGTTGTTGTTGTTGCGGAGTAATCACGGAGAGTGAGTGATGTTTCGGGAGCTGGAGGTGTATTGATGGAACCTACCCGCGGTAATTGTGACTCCTGATGGACTTGATCTAGTTTCGAGGACGAAACTTTCTTTTTGTGGGGGAGGGTGTGAGGTCCCGGAATCCCCCGCGTAGGGTTTACCGGTTGTTGGGCAGCTTTTAGTGGCCGTTGGGAGTGTTTGTGCGCTTGTCGGGCCCGAGAAATGGATTTATGGTGCAATTTGAGATTTAGCTTGCATCACTGGAGGCCTGCGTGGTGCGTCGAGATGGTTGCGCGCAATTTGGCCACAAGTGTTGGACTTCGGGCTTAAAAGGAGACCCCGTGGGAATTTGGATGACCCGTCGGGTGTTTAGAGGTGGTTTCGCGCGATTCAGATGTCAAAATTGGACTCCGGGCGAAGTTTGGATAAAAGATTACCTCTCCGGTCGCCTTCGGGAATTTTTTTGAGTTGGAATTTGGAAAATCGGACTGCAGAAATGGACCCGGCGCGAAAATCAGATCGAGTGGGCATTCGGCAAATTTTCGGATGAGAATTTGGAAAAACGGACATCGTTTTTGGATTCAGCGCGCGAAATCGCTAAGAAAGGACTATTTACTTGTTTGTTTTGGAGCCCGGATAAACTGCACGTTTTTCGAGGCACGGCATATTTTTCGGGGTGTCGGCACGGATCCCGAGGTGGCGCGCGGATCCCGAGGCTGTGCGGCACGCGGTTCGAGGCGACGTGGGCAGGTGGGGCGCTGCAGGCGCCCATGTGCGCGGGTCAGCGGGGGCGCCGCCACGTGGCGGGCCCCCACTGGTGCCCTCTCGGGCGCGGGGGCGCGCGCCTGTGTGGCGCGCGCTGTGTCCCGCGCCCGTGTGGCGCGGTGTACCGCGCGCCCGTGTGGCGCGCGGTTTGCCGCGCCCGCGTGGCGCGCTGGCCGCGCGGTTTGCCGCGCCCGCGTGGCGCGCTGGCCGCGCGCCACGTGGAGTAGGGGGGCGCGCGCTGCGCCTGGTGCTCGCCCCCATGCCGTGGACCGGGCTGTTGGAGAGCCCGGATTGGTCCGGTCCACCGTGAATTGGTGCACCGTGGACCACCCTGTTTCTCCCATTTTTCTTTTCTTCTTCTTCTTCCTCCCCGCACCGCCATTTTCTCCCTTTCTTTTCTTTCTTCTGCACCCGAGAGCGAGAGGGAGTGAGGGAGGAGGTTGCGTGAGGTGCGGCTGTAGTGACCCGACCCTTAGGGGTATTCCCGAACTCACATGTAAATTGCTTAAGCCTTAAGCGAAATAAAATTATTTAATTTTCAAAAGTCGGCCGGGACGAGGTGTGTGTATTTTTCTGCGATAGAGCGCGAAAAACGATGACCGACGGTGCGATCGGATTCGAAATCCGATGTCGGGATCTCCCGGAATGGGATCCTTAGCGACGCGGTGATTAGTCACGCATCGGAATCCGTGCAAAATATCTTGCACCCGTTAGAGATAAGGTGGGTTATCTCGTAGGGGATAATTAATTAATTAATTAATTAATTATCCGATAAGGGAGTTTGGATTCTCTTACGAGCGAATTAAAGGATTTAAATTGGTGGGATTTTATCTCGTGGATTGGATAAGAGATAAAATCCAGATATTTAAATTGGGAATTTATTTTCCGTGATTATTTAATAAAGGTGATTAAATAATCGGTGGTCAGGATTTAAAGGTGAGGATTTTATCCCGTCAGTCAGATATTATTTGGGAAATAGAAACGGGGTATTGCGGGTTTTCCTACGCACGTAAGATAAAGAGGAAATTAATTAAATAAAAAGGGATAAATAGATAATGAGACTTATTTATTCCCCCGTTTACCGAACGAAACCCTAATTTAAAATACCGCCCCTCAAATCGCCCCCTTTCGTGCGTACCGAAACCCCAACCGGTGAGGAGAGAAAAAAAAAAAAGAGGAAAAAGAACGGAACCCTAACAGGAGGAAGGAGAAGGAAAAGAGAAGGAGCCGATCATCCCGAACGCCGATCCGAAGGCAAGAAACACGACCGGACACCTTCCCGACGATCTCCGGTTAGTAGAATATTTTTTAGTAATTTTTCCGGATTTTTCCTGTCGCCTTTTCGTCAATTTCTTGAGCTTCTCCGCCGTCCCCGTTACCGTCGCCGTCGTCGTAATCATGCTAGACGGACGGAACGGACGGCAGGGACGCGCGGTGCCGCTAGGGCATCGCGCGGGGAGGGGGAAAAGAATCGCGGACGACCGGACGTCGCCGCGAGCGGCGACGGCGCCGCGCGGTCGCACCCGCGCGGGCGCCGCGCGGACACCGCGCGGCCGCCGCGCGGGCGGGCCCCGCGCGGGCGCCGCGCGGGCGCCGCGCGGGCGGCCCCGCGCGGGCACCGCGCGGGCGGCCCCGCGCGGGCGCCGCGCGGGGCGCCGCGGGGCGCCGCGCGGGCACCCGCGCGGGGCGCCGCGCGGCGGCCCGCGCGGGCGCCGCGCGGGCACCCGCGCGGGGCGCCGCGGGGCGGCCCCGCGCGGGCGCCGCGCGGGCACCCGCGCGGGGCGCCGCACGGGCGGCCCCGCGCGGGCGCTGCGTGGACACCCGCGCGGGCGCTGCGCGGGCACCGCGCAGATGCCGCGCGGGGCACTTTGCGGGCGCCGCCCGCGGAGCCACGCCGCGCGCGACTCCGACGGGCGGCGACGGCCGCGCAGGGGGAAGGGGGGGCTGTCCCGCTGGACAGCGGGACGGTGCCGGACTCTTCGTACTTAATAGAGTGGGGTTTTCTGTTGCAATATGTTAGTATGTATTCTGATCTTAGTATCCGTGCGGACTTCTTATAGGTCCAGGTGCGCAGCGGGAGAGTGCAAAGGGCTCGGGTGTCCCGTCTTCTCTCCAACCAGGTGGGTAGGGTTGCTATAAGTGCAACAAGTGCAGTAAGTGCATTTATCGCCATTAAAGTACTCTTAAATTTATCTAACAAAGTAGATGGACAGTTTAACCTTTCGCTTAATGGTGTTTTATCTAACAATTTAAGCGGCTGCGGTCGCGGTGCTCACTACACGCCATTCTTGGCAATCCGGTTTCGGATGCTGCACGTACACCGGCGGATCAGGCCACCGCATGGTGTACTTTTCCGGAAAAGTGGTCTTTGACCCGTGTGCCTCACAAAGGAGTGGGAGCCGTGAGTACCTCTTCGCGCCAGCTGAAAATAGCACATCAGCACCGCGAAAGGGGTAAAAGCATCAAAAGGTGTTTGTGCACGAGGGGGGACTTTAGTCTCTCCGACAGGTACTCTGGGGTTGGTGCCCAACTTAATTAATAAATCTGGGGTTGGTGCCCAGTTTAAAATATGCACAGGGGTTTAACGAAAGGTTACGGTGTACTCGGTGTATTCGGTTCGTCTTTCCTTCCTTGACATTATTAGACATCTACTTTGTTTGTCACTGACTTTACCCACTCCGTGACAGGTACTCCTAGGCGCGTCAGCCGGGGTGACGGTGGGACTGCGTCGTGAGGACCGTAGTCGGACACTTGGTTATTATCATTATATCTCATTTCCTTTTATGCATAAATACTCGATTTGCTTGTGGATGGCTTTAGTTGCGAACATGTATTAATTAGCTCTGTGGATGAGGTGTATTCTTATGCTTTCATTACGTTTAGTGGTGTTCCTTTCATGCGGCATGTTTTCATGATAAACTAATTGATTGCGAAAATGTTTTCTCAAAACGAAGTGCCGTGTGGGCACGCAATTTACAAATGCTGGGTTTTATCCTTTCCAAAAGATGACGCCGCTTTATGAACTTATGTCGTTCGGTGATGAATGTCTACTGTATGGTTGTTGGTTGGAGAGTAATGTTCGATAATTGTGAATGAATTGTATGTTGTAAATGAGACGCCGTGCATATACAAAGGAGACTCTGTCCGTGGGCAGAGAGAATTTGTGTATGTGGCGGTCTGGCACGCGCCGGGGTTGAAGTTTATATTACCTTGTTGAAGAAAAAAAAAATAACACGCAGTTTTCCGCTCTGTTTGACTTAAAAACCCCCGGGGGCGTGACAGCGGCGGCGCGTCGTGGACCTCGTTTTGCGTGCGAGGTCGCCCGGCGGAGCGTTTCGGCGACGGCGGCGCAATCGGGTAGGTACCGTGTGTTGGTTTTACTGTATTTTTGTACAGTTTTGGGGCGTTCTTTGGACAGTGAATTAACCCCTTGTTCCTATCTGTGTTAGGACAGTATTTTTACTGCTCCGTTTTGCGCGCGGGTTCCGGCACCGTGCTCCGTTTTGCGTGCGGACCCCGGCGGCGTGCACCGTTTTGCGTGCGGACTCGGTTTTGCGCGCGGGTTTTGGCACCGTGCTCCGTTTTGCGTGCGGACCCCGGCGGCGTGCACCGTTTTGCGTGCGGACTCCGTTTTGCGCACGGGTTCCGGCACCGTGCTCCGTTTTGCGTGCGGACCCCGGCGGCGTGCACCGTTTTGCGTGCGGACTCCGTCTTGCGCGCGGGTTCCGGCACCGTGCTTCGTTTTGCGTGCGGACCCCTGCAGCGTGCACCATTTTGCGTGAGGACTCCGTTTTGCGTGCGGGTTTCGGCTCCGTGCTCCGTTTTGCGTGCGGACTCCGGCAGCGGGCATCGTTTTGCGTGCGGAATCGCGTGGAGGCTAATTGCAAGTGACTACGAGCAATTGGTGGCTTATCGAGGTGGGTGGCCTTATCTCCAAGTTTTATGGACTGTACAGTAATTCTACTGATGTAGGATTATGCATGATAGTTTATTTTCGGGTATAGCATGCTATATTGTAGTAATTGTTATTCCTTTTATCATATGTTAATATAGTTATATTGGAACTTGACCTAGCACCCCCGTCATATGTTGCATGTGTAACCAGACCAGTAGAAAACTCTCACTTGGGCTAGGGTTATTTATTGTTTAGACACCCACACTGTTTTTCTATTCCTGGACATAGTGTTATCCTCGCCCGGATAGTGGGCCGAGAGGTTGGGATTTTCTTTTAGTGTGGGATGCTTTTGCACTCGTGCTGGGGAGCAGAGTGGAGTCTAGTAGTTATAGTGGGTTGCTTATCTGTGCCGGGAGCCGTTTGGGTAAACGGTAGTCCCGGGAGGTCTTGTATCCCTGTTGTGCTGTCATGGGAGGGAGCCGTTGAGTAGACGGTAGTCCCGGGCCGTCGAGTATCTTCCGGTCCGTGTTGTTGGGAACCGTTGGGGTTGACGGTGGTCCCAGGTCGTTGAGTGTTGTCCGACCGGTATTGTTAGCCTGAGTTGTGGGTCGTTCCTGGCTGTGGAGTACCTCCAGCCAGTGTGCTTGTGCTGCGAGCTGTTGGAGAGGCTAGTGACTCGTGTTTCGTGTTGGCCGATCAGCTGAGTCGTCGAGAGTGCTCCGACTGTTGTGCGAGATATTTGGGGGTCTTGAGTCCTACCGTTCTGAGAGTGAGCGTGGTTTTGTCTATAGCCTGCTTTTGCCAATGTTTGATACTCTATGCCGCGCCGTTTTCCTCAGTTGGAGTCACGCCCCTGAGATGCCGCTGTGGATACGACGGTTGGCCTGTTGAGGCAGTTTTCCGCAGTGGAGGCAACGATGGGCCTGTTGAGGCAGTTTTGCGCGAGGGATGAGTTAGTCGGACAGGACGCCCCACGTAAATCCCGTCCTCATGTGGATGTGTGGTAGTGGGCAGGTGCGTTCCTAGTCGACAGGCGCAGGCTTGACTGGACCCTTTGAGGCAGTCAGTTGGATTGGGTCGATTGAGCACCTTGGGTGCGAGTGGTCTCATTTACTTTCCTCTGTTCCACTTTTTGAGTTTTTAGATAGAGGCATGGTAGCTGTAGAGTAGTTCCAGCTTTTCTTGTTCAGATTTCATTGCACTGTTATCTTTTACCTCTAGTAGACTTAGTGGGCAGACCGTTGGGCTTGTTGACGGCACCCACTGAGAACTACTGTGGGAAGTAGTTCTCACACCCGTCGTGGTGTCTTTTCCCCAGGGACTTCCTCCTCTGTTCCTATGCTCCTGTTGCTGATCCTTCTGACCGAGGCGAGGGAGTCGCGAGCTAGTTCCCTACCCGTCGTTGGAGTGTAGCGGTACCCCCTTCAGCGGAGAGCTTCTGTAGACTAGTTTACTACTTTTACCTCTGTTGAGAGAACTTTGTTGTGAGGTATAGAGTTGTATTTTATTTTTGCAGTTTGAGAGACTGTTGTAGTGAGGATATTTTTGTATTGAGAGTTTGTACACTGATGTTTTTATTGGAGATATCTCCCTTTTGAGTTTTGTATCAGAGGACTTTGTATACGATCGTATTTGGGGAGATAGATATGGTATTATTTTCAGTTGTACAGGGTTTGGATTTCAGCTTTTAGTAGTTTACTTTCAGCTCTGATATCTGTATACTGTAGTTGATTCTTTCTGCAGGTTAGACGCTTCGTCTGTACGACAGTTTCCGTACAGATGGCGGATCTGTTAGCGAGCCCGGGTCGCAGTTTCGACCCCGGGGCGTGACAGAAAGAGAGCTCGGCCAACTTGTGCTCCATCAAGGAAGGTGCGGGATCCTCTTGCTCCAGCGACTCAACCAGCAGCTGTGCAATCCCTTTAATATGAGCCCTCGAGTTTTTGTGACGTCCTCTAGTTGATGCTCACCTTTGTTACTGCCCAAAATCTCGGGATTGGTAAATGCCCAATGTCGGGCCCTTAATAAGTCGTATTTTGGTTACCTTGCTCCTGGCTTTAGCAGGGTGGTCTTGCTGAGGTCTGGAGGTGAGCCTCTGTGCACTTCGGTGTCCCTGAGCATGATGCTCACGCTAAAACAGGAAATAACTTAATAGAAAATAGATAATGCATTTTTTAGTTGTGATGCACTTTAGGAATGGGCCAACTTGTGTTTTATGGCTCAAATTGATCGTAGACTGTGAGCACGGAGTCCAGCACGTTAAAATCTATTTACGGGGAAAATATTTTGGTTTAAAGAGTCCCGGTATAAAAGTTAAGGGTTAATTAGTGAGTTTTATGTGAATAAAAGGCAATTTTGGCAAGTCCGCGGGTCTAAAGGTAATTGTAGCATGGAAGGCTGTTGGGAACAGTGTTCACTTGACCTCTGAACCTTTCGTTCAGAATGCGTTGACTTTCATTGAATAAGTTCTTGCTCTACGATCCGCGATTTGGCAAAATGGTCAGGTTATCGGCGGTTTCGGGTGAAACCCGCATTCTTCGTGGAAAGTAGGATGGTTACTGATCTGTACTCTCTGGGGACTTTCTTTCAGGTCCAAGTGTCGTTCGAGAGTGTGAGGATCCGAATCCCCGCGTTGGGTTTTCTGGTTGTTCGGCAGCTTTTGGTGGCCTGCGTGGTGTCTCGATGGAGTTAGTGCGCAATTTGGACAGAAATATTGGACTTCGGGCTTAAAAAGGGGTCACGTGAGTAGTTGGAGGACCCGTCGACTGTTTAGAAGTGGTTTCGCGCGAAACAGAAATTAAAATTGGACTCAGGCGAAGTTTGGACAAAAGATCACCTTTCCGGTTGCCTTCGGAAAAATTGATGTTTGGAATTAGGCAAAACGGACTTCGGATTTGGATTCAGCGCGCGAAAACGATGAAAATGGACTATTCACTTGTATTTTTCGGAGCTCGAATGACGTGCACGTTTTTCGAGGTAGGTGGTACTGTTCCGGCCGGCGCCGGCCAGCGCCGGCGGCAGCGGGCAGCGGCGGGTAGCGGTGGAGCGCGGTGGCGCGCGGGCGTGGGCAGGCGCGCGTGCGCGGGCAGGCGCGCGGGCGCGCGGGCAGGTGCGCGGTCCACGGCGCCGGCGTGCACCGGAGGGTGGCCACGTGGCGGCCTGCGGTAGGTGTGGTGTTGTGCACTCGGTCCACCGAGTTGGTGCGGCTCGCCTCGGGGCGCGTGCCTGGCACAGTGTGTGCAGGCGGCGCTGGCAGCGCGCATGTGCGCGCGCCAGGTGCGCGTTGACCGGGCCTGCCACGTGTCGTCGTCCGGGACGGGCTACGTGGCGCGAGCTGGGTGGTCGGCGGCGCTGTGCGCTGTTTCGCAGGCGACGTGGAGGCCCAGGGAAGATTCGGGCCCGCACAGTGTTGGGCCGGGCCCAACACTGTAGCGGCCCGAATCGCACGGGCACCCGGAACTGGGGATACAACGGTAATTTTTGGATTTGTTTTTTGGGCCTATTTAAGCCATCCGAGCCGCCTTGTTCACCCCTTTTCCGCCATTTCCGAGCTTCCCCTCACCCCGAGCCCTAAAGCAAAGTTTCTCCCCTTCATGTTCTACATCCACCTGTGGATTTCGATCATTTTACGTGGCACGCTTTTCGAGATACCATTTTCTTCGGCGCGTCGCGACGCTCCTTCGGCGGTGTTCCCTTTCGTCGCATTTTGGTGCGCGAGCTCCCCCGACCTACTCCGACCACCTTTTCAGGCGATTCTTGCGCTATTGGAACCGTGACAGGTAGAGCTTCGATCTTGGTACCAGTTTCCCCTCGTTTTGTGCTTTTTGAGGTGTTTTTCCGAGTTTACTATGACACGGTTTTTGTGGTGGAGTCTTGGACAGCGGCTCAGTGTTCTGGCGTTATCTCCGCATCCGGGCATCGGATTGAGACGCTCCTGTACACTTTTTGCGTCTACTCGATGCAAGGATTACCATCATATTTTTCTTGGATTTTTCTGAGGCTTGCCCGGAGATATAATTTTCTACCTTAACTGTGCATGGATTTACAGTCGTGTTGTTGTGAGGTTGTGAGCACCCTGTGTTGTGGAATTTGTAACTTGGCCTACGGGGCTCGGAATTGGACATGCAGGTACCCGTTTCGAAGATCTCGACGCGAGGATCGCTGTGGTATTTTTATCGAATTTTTCAGAGTCCATTCTGCAGGTGAAAATTACACATCTTCGGGACTGATTTTCAAAATGCGTGTACTTGGTTAATTTTGGGATTTAAGTATAACTTTGGACTGTATGATTGTACCAGGAGGAGTTGTTCTATGTTTTTGGACCATAGGGACTGCAGATTAGTGGGGATTGTTGCTCCTGGCATTTCAGCTGTTGGACTTTGGACAGTGTAGCACCTTCAGATGGGTGCCCTTGTCTCCAAGTTTGATGGACTGTACAGTAAATCTGCTATAGAAGAACCATGCATGATAGTGGATTCTTATATAGCATGCTAGAATGTAGGAATGGTTATTCCTTGTAATTATCTGTTGATCTTATGATCTCTTTTGCTTCCTACTACCTGTTTAATTATAGTTATCTTGGAACTTGACCTAGCACCCCCGCCATATGTTGCATGTGTAACCAGACCAGTAGAAAACCTGTTACGGCATTTTGGTGTTGGCATATTTCGTGAGTCAAGTCAGTAAGTTGAGTCGGAGTCTTAAAGGGATCAAATTGTCAATCAGCAATCAAAGACTTAGAGAAGATTCAACAAGAGCTCAAGTTGGCACTCAGTGTTTTGAGTCTTGAAGATTGAAGATGAAGAATTGTGAATCAGTTACATCAATCTCAAGAAGAAAGTATTCAAAAGGATCAGGTATGTTTAACTAAATAATTTTGGTGATCCGAATACTTTCTTATAGTGTAGAAACACTTGGATGAATTTTTAATTGCATAAAAATCAAAAACTGGACATGGGACATGTTCAGGATCCGGATCAGATGATCCAATCCGGATCCCGAAGGGTATTAGTTCATGTGCAAATCCAATCCGGATCCAAGCCTATTCTGATCCGGATCCCGAACATTGGATGTTGCTGAAATTCATGAACGATCCGGATCGGGCCTTGCGATCCGGATCCCGAACCCTTGGATTTCTGGAATCGTCAATCTCGTTACGACGATCCGGATCGCAGTAAATCCGATCCGGATCGCCGTCCTGAAAATTTCCAGATAAGGTATGTTTTTGATTCTTATCTCTTTCCAAAGGTTTCTAAACTATAAATAGACATTTAGGGTTTCTCAAAAACGGGGGAGCACGGCCGATCAATTTATAAAACACTTGAGAGCAACCCTAGAGGCTAGGTTTTTATCGTTCTTCTTTATAGCCTCTTTTAGGTCAATTCGACGGTTCTTCCAAGAACATATCTTTTGTCGAATTGATCTAATCTTTGCTTAGAGATTTTTCCCATGGATCTTCATTGATAATCTAAGCAAAGGATCACCATCGAAGCCAATATTCTTACCGGCTGAGTTTGCGTCGTGGATTCGACGTGGCATCGTGGATTCGGTGTGTTGAAGGCGTTTCGTGGATTCGAAACGTGTGCTCGTGGATTCGAGTGGCGTTCGTGGATTCGAACGTGTGCAGTGGACGTGCAAACGGTGGAGCGCAAGGTCCGAAGAAGTTGAAGGAGGGGTTAAATCCGTGGAGACGGTAATCACCTTGTTATTCTTCTTTTCTTAGTGGATTGTTATTGCGTGGACATCCAACCGGTCAGCGCAAGGTCCGAAGAAGTTGAAGGAGGGGTCGAGTCCGTGGAGTCGGTAATCACCTTGTTATTCTTCTATTCTTAGTGGATTGTTATTGCGTGTTGGTCCCGTGGTTTTTCTCCTGGATTGGAGTTTCCACGTAAATCTCGGTGTGTTGATTTTTATTTTCCGCATTGTTTTTTATTTTTGCACTGAGATTGGTTTTTATAATATTACACCTATTCACCCCCCTCTAGGTGTTTGATAGTACCTATTTAGATCCTTGTGGATCCTAAATAACTCTACAATTGGTATCAGAGCGGGTTTTAGGTTTATCTATCATGTGGGTGAAAGTGGTAATATTTTTAGACCTCCTCTTTTTGATGGGACCAATTATGCATATTGGAAAGTGCGGATGAGAGCTTTTCTCATCTCTATTGATGAGCGGGTATGGCAAACCGTGGAATACGGTTGGGTGCATCCGGTTGAGGAAGTAGGAAATTCTACTACCCCAAAACCTCGCTCTAGATGGTCCAAAGAGGAAATCGAAAGATCTTCTTACAATGGGAAAGGTATGAACGCTTTATTTAATTCTCTTTCCTCGACTGAGTTTACAAGAATTTCCGCGTGTGAAACCGCGAAGGAAATTTGGGATATTCTCAAAATTACACATGAGGGTACTAATCTTGTAAAAATTCAAAAGCTCCAGATGCTTACAAGTCAATTTGACTCTATTCATATGGAAGAGCATGAATTGTTTACAGATTATTACACTAGACTTCAAGATGTAATTAATACATGTGCTAATTTAGGAGAAAAGATCCCGGAGTCGAAAATTGTAAGAAAGATACTTCGGACTCTTCCGGAACGGTTTAGGGCAAAGGTTACCGCCATTGAAACCGTTAGTCATCCGGATGAGATGAGTGTAGAGGAATTAGTAGGTGCTTTACAAACTTATGAGATGACTTTTCCTACTAATCAAATTTCTTCCAAGTCTTCTTCTAAGCTTACAGGTATTGCATTCAAATCAACAAAGGAAGAAGATAGCGAATCAAGTTCCGATGATGAAATCTCTTTTGCCGATTTTGAAGAACAATTGGCGCGGATCACAAAGAAATTTCGTCGGAAATTTTGGAAGAATCGAACCGATGGATCTTCATCCACGAAACCATCTAAAGGATCATCGGGTTCTAAATCCTCTAAACTCAAAGGCGTTGCAAAACCTTCTAAAGAAAAAGAAAAAGATGATTTCGAAGGGGAAATCCGATGTTATCGATGCAAAGGCTACGGCCATATTTCAACGGATTGTCCTTCTAAGAAATCATATAAAAAGAAGGCTTTGCAAGCGAAAACTTGGGACGATTCTAGTTTCGATGAATCGACCTCAAGTGAAGAGGAAAAAGTTGTTGCTTTTCATGCCTCTCAAATTCCCTCTTCTAATTTGTGTTTATCATCTTTAGTCACTGACTCTATTCCTTTGATTTTGCATGAAACATCAACATCCGGAGGAGAGTCATCAAGTGAGGGGGAGTCGGACGAAGAAGAACTCGTTGAGGCATACCAACAACTTCTTGCGGAATCAAAGAAGATGGCCAAACTTAACAAGAAGTTGAGGAAGCAACGACTTGAAGTTCAAGACGAGAATCAAGCTTTAAAGATCAAACTTCATGATCTCGAGGAGGAACAAGGACGAGTATTGGATAACAATAAAATCCTCCAAGAAAAGCTAAACCAATCGGAGACAAACGCTAAATCATATATGGACAAGATTGGTTTTCTTGAAAAGCAGTTTGAAGAAATTCATGTCACCAACCAAGCTTTGACCAAGCAAGTTCATCAACTCAAATCCGACATACAAAGGCTTTCAACCGGTTCCAAGAAACTTGATTGTATGTCCGGATTAGGTCAAACAAGCAAGGTTGGTTTGGGATTTAAAAGGAACCAAACTGTGAAGGCTTCAAGTTCCACAATAAATTGAAAGGAAGAACTTGTCACCTATGTGGACTTGAAGGACATTTGGTGAAGAATTGCCCGAAAAAGAGAAAGGAAAATCCTTCGGCAACTTCATCTACGGAGCGGACTCAACGGAATCAAAAGACACATCAAGTCAAAGGAGTTCACTCAACCCACCAAAGGTCCGAGCCACAACATCAATCATACAAGTGGATTATTGCGAGGCAAAGACCTAAGGTGGATCAACAGTCAAAGCGGACAACCCCCGGCCACAACGAATCAAGACAACCCAAAATCCAGCGATTTTGGATTCGGAAAGGTGATATCTTTCCTTGTCTTAAGTTCTAAATAGCTTATGACTGTATGTAATGCTTTGATTGGTTTTTCCTTCATATTTTTCTTAATCTTTGCATTACATGTTTTTCAATGCTCTTGGTTTTATACTTTGTTTTTGAACAAAAGGGTTTTTAACGAACAAGTGCATTGAATAAAAAGGGTTTCACGTTCATTCACTCCAAATTAATTTTATATGGATTATCAACTTTACTCCATAATCATAATCTTGAAGATACTTCATTATAGGAGTTTTTGATATTATAAGCATCAAATTTTAGAAATCATGTGTGATCTTTAGATGCTTATTCTATCTCGGTTGTGTGAATTCATTGTGACAAATGTGAGACAACCGATAGACTGAAATTTGGGATTTAATTCTTTCACGTAAGAGATTGCCTTCTTACAAGGGTAAATAAATGAATTGTAAAAGATGTGGAAAGAGTTACATCCGAAAGGAGTGTGAAAACTACCACCACATGTTGGAAAGAGCTACCACATGTTATGGATGCCTGGAAAATATTTTATGAGATTTTTTAGTTGAAGCATTTGGAGATTTATATTCAAAGTTCTTATTTGAACAATCTCCTGGTTGGTATAAGGTGGGATAGTTAAAAAGATGCTCAAAGAGCCACCCTTAGGTATTTTAGTGCTTATCTCAAATTTGAAAGGGTAGAATTCAAGATTGATGTCATTTGGAAAATCTCCGTAAGTCATCTTTGTAAATCCGTTACATCTTGATAGAGTTTGGATCTCAAGATTATTTTTGATGACTTGTGTTTGATGAATATAACATGAAAAACGGTTTATAATGTTTTACCTTCATTTTTCATGATTTTGGAGTAAATCTTTTTAATTTTGTGAAATTAATTGGATTGAATGACATCTATGTGAATTCATTGTTTTTCAAAGCACTTAAATGGATTTCTTGATGGAATACAAATCGGTATTTGAAAAGATTCAAAATCTGGATTTGTTTCAAGAAATTATTTGATTTTTGCTTTCTGGTACCGGTACGCAATCTGCATTTTTGTTATATACCGGAACTGAGCTTTTATCTCTCTTTCTCTATGAACTAATGTTGTTAGTGATTTCCTTTTGTCTAGTATGTTCACTGTTTGACAATTTGTGACAAAAAGGGGGAGAAGAGAAATGACGGAGATGAGATCATCAAGAGAGGACAAACGAAAGGACAAACGAAAATGAAAAAATGGGGGAGAACAGAAAATGATGATCCTATCACAAAGGGAGAGAACATGGAGAACATGAAGAACATGTTTGAGATGCTCAAGATAGGGGGAGATAAAAGAAAAGGAAAACAAAAGAACCAAAAGGACAAATCAAATGTAGGATCTTAATTTCTAACGACTAACGTTTGATTTTGTTTGGAGTTTTGTTTTGCAGGAATTACATCACTTTAAGACTCCAAGTCCTAAGTCATAGAGTATGTTCTAGGACTGTTTGGTTCAAATGTAATTTTGTATTTATTGGATCTTTCACGCAAAGAAAATCAATGTTTTGGTGATGACATTGAATTTCGATTTTTTGGTTTAAGATGAGTGACTTGAGCGTTTTTATGTATTTTTGGGTTTTGTCACGAAATTGCCAAAGGGGGAGATTGTTACGGCATTTTGGTGTTGGCATATTTCGTGAGTCAAGTCAGTAAGTTGAGTCGGAGTCTTAAAGGGATCAAATTGTCAATCAGCAATCAAAGACTTAGAGAAGATTCAACAAGAGCTCAAGTTGACACTCAGTGTCTTGAGTCTTGAAGATTGAAGATGAAGAATTGTGGATCAGTTACATCAATCTCAAGAAGAAAGTATTCAAAAGGATCAGGTATGTTTAACTAAATAATTTTGGTGATCCGAATACTTTCTTATAGTGTAGAAACACTTGGATGAATTTTTAATTGCATAAAAATCAAAAACTGGACATGGGACATGTTCAGGATCCGGATCAGATGATCCAATCCGGATCCCGAAGGGTATTAGTTCATGTGCAAATCCAATCCGGATCCAAGCCTATTCTGATCCGGATCCCGAACATTGGATGTTGCTGAAATTCATGAACGATCCGGATCGGGCCTTGCGATCCGGATCCCGAACCCTTGGATTTCTGGAATCGTCAATCTCGTTACGACGATCCGGATCGCAGTAAACCCGATCCGGATCGCCGTCCTGAAAATTTCCAGATAAGGTATGTTTTTGATTCTTATCTCTTTCCAAAGGTTTCTAAACTATAAATAGACATTTAGGGTTTCTCAAAAACGGGGGAGCACGGCCGATCAATTTATAAAACACTTGAGAGCAACCCTAGAGGCTAGGTTTTTATCGTTCTTCTTTATAGCCTCTTTTAGGTCAATTCGACGGTTCTTCCAAGAACATATCTTTTGTCGAATTGATCTAATCTTTGCTTAGAGATTTTTCCCATGGATCTTCATTGATAATCTAAGCAAAGGATCACCATCGAAGCCAATATTCTTACCGGCTGAGTTTGCGTCGTGGATTCGACGTGGCATCGTGGATTCGGTGTGTTAAAGGCGTTTCGTGGATTCGAAACGTGTGCTCGTGGATTCGAGTGGCGTTCGTGGATTCGAACGTGTGCAGTGGACGTGCAAGCGGTGGAGCGCAAGGTCCGAAGAAGTTGAAGGAGGGGTTAAATCCGTGGAGACGGTAATTACCTTGTTATTCTTCTTTTCTTGTGGATTGTTATTGCGTGGACATCCAACCGGTCAGCGCAAGGTCCGAAGAAGTTGAAGGAGGGGTCGAGTCCGTGGAGTCGGTAATCACCTTGTTATTCTTCTATTCTTAGTGGATTGTTATTGCGTGTTGGTCCCGTGGTTTTTCTCCTGGATTGGAGTTTCCACGTAAATCTCGGTGTGTTGATTTTTATTTTCCGCATTGTTTTTTATTTTTGCACTGAGATTGGTTTTTATAATATTACACCTATTCACCCCCCTCTAGGTGTTTGATAGTACCTATTTAGATCCTTGTGGATCCTAAATAACTCTACAAAACCCTCATCTGGGCTAGGTTTACTTATGCTTTAGATATCCACACTGTTCTTCTATTCCTAGACATAGTATCTTCCTCACCCGGTTAGTGGGCTGAGTAGTCGGGTTCTCTTAGTGTGGGATGCATTTTACATTCGTGCTTGGGGGCCGAGTGGAGTCTGATAGATAGAGCTAGTTGTTCAGTTCTGGCGGGAGCCGTTTGGGTAGACGGTGGTCCCGTGACGTTGTGTTCTTCGAGTTGGTTGTCACTACAGTGGTAGTGGCAGTAGTGTACTAGTGACGGCAGGACCTTGAACCCAGAACCTTTTTGGACGCACACATGATTTTAGTCAGCCAATGTTTTCTTCCAAGCCTCGCAGGGTTGCCTGAGTCTGTTCTTGTTTGATAGGACGAGGGCATTAGCTCTTCGAGGTTTGGACATAAAACTTGTTTTCAAATTGTTTTCCTAAAAAGACTAAAAATCATTAAAAATGGATTTCTCTCAGATCAAATGGTTTTCTGTAATAAATGTTACTATTTTTTATAAACTTACCCACTCGAGATGATTCGAGTGGTCTGGGTTCTAAGGGCTGCCTTCTCTCTGGGTCGAGAACAACGAGGGGCTATGCCTAGGGCCTGTTCTTGTTTGATTTGGGTTGTAGGTTCTAGTCTCTCGGGGTTCTCGGACCCATCATCGTTATTAGCTGTGGAGTTTCTCCAGTCTTGTGGTTTTAGCACATTGGCAGAGTGATGTCTGTTTTAGGGAGCCGTTAGGTGGACAGCGGTCCCGACTGTCGAGTGTTCCTTGTTACTGAGTTAGAGAGGTGATTTGGGTTTTGTCGATCTTGTTGATCGTGATTTGGACTATTGTCACGCCCCGGGGTCGAAACTGCGACCCGGGCTCGCTAACAGATCCGCCGCCCATACGGTGAACCCCGTATAGACGAAGAGTCTAACCTGCAAAGAAAGATACTATACTAAACAGATATCAGAGCTGTAAGTAAACTGCTAGAAATAAAATATAATACAACTCCCACAATATATACTACAAAATCCTCACCAAAAAAAAACAACAGTCTCCCCCTCAGAAAAAGAAAAGTACAACTCAATACCTCACTACAAGGTCGCTCAACAGACAACTCACAAAAACTGGTAAGGGTACCTCTACTCTCTCTCACAGGAGATAACTCGAAAGGATCTATCTCGCGACTCCCTTACCTCGGTCAGATGAAGCAGCAACAGGAGCGGCAGGAACAGGTGCAGAAGTCCCTGGGGAAAAAGACACCACGACGGGTGTGAAAACTACATCTGTAACGACCCGGCCCACTAGCAATAATAACTCGTTGGGCCCAAATCACAGCCCAAAATGCTTAAGCCCAGTTATTTATTATTAGTGTCCATGTCTCATATGAACCCAATCACAATTCCATCCACATCCGATGTGGGACTATTGGGGGCGTCACAGACTCCCCCCGTTTAGGCCTGACGTCCTCGTCAGCCCAAACACACACACAGCAGCCCAAGATCACCAGGCGATGTGAGACTCGTCTCGCTAGCCTTGTCATCTAGACCCAGGCTCAGCCGAGACTCGTAACACACTTCCGGCTGGTTATTGGCTCTGATACCAAATGTAACGACCCGGCCCACTAGCAATAATAACTCGTTGGGCCCAAATCACAGCCCAAAATGCTTAAGCCAGTTATTTATTATTAGTGTCCATGTCTCATATGAACCCAATCACAATTCCATCCACATCCGATGTGGGACTATTGGGGGCGTCACAACATCCCACAGTAGTCCTCAGTGGGTGCCGTCAACAAGCCCGACGGTCTGCCCACTAAGTCTACTAGAGGTATAAGGTAATAAATGAAATACTGAAAGAAGTGCTGGAAAAGAATATCTCTACAACTACTATGCCCCTATCTGGATGCTCAGCAAGTGAAACAGATGAAAAACATGATGCATCTACTAACTCTCAGGTGTAGTAACCCAATCAAGTAATGACTGCCACACAGGGTCCAGTCAAACCAGCGACCACCTACTGCCGCACATCCTCAACAGGACGGGTCTACCGTAGGGTGTCCGTGACTGCCACAACTGGGCCAGTCAAACCTACGGCCACCTGCTGCCGCACATCCTCAACAGGACGGGTCTACCGTAGGGTGACTGTGACTGCCATAACTGGGACAGTCAGACCTGTGCCCACCTACTGCCGCACATCCTCAACAGGACGGGTCTACCGTAGGGTGTCCGTGACTGCCACAACTGGGCCAGTCAGAGGGACGGCGTCAACAACAACTAATACCACAACTCTAACCCACTGGCTAAAGATACTCACGGCCGGGGCTACCGTCTACTCGACGGCTCCCACCACAGAACACCAAACTCAGGAAGGACCGACACCATAAGGGTTCGAAAACCCCGATAGGTCGGTGCCTAGAACCCTATCAAACAAGAACAAACTCCAGGCTCCGCCTATCGAAGTTCCCGGCCCCCTTACAGTTCGAGGACACGACAACCTCAGAACAACAAGCGGAAGACATCAACCAGGGCCCGAAAGTCCCGGGAGACCAATACCTACAACCCTATCAAACAAGAACAGGTTCCAGGCTCGGCCCCCGTGGCTTTCGTCTCGAAAAAGGAACGGCCTCTAGAACCCAGATCACCCAAACTCTCTCGGGTGAAGATGTTGCAACACAAAGATGACAGTTATTACTGAAAATTATTTTAATCTGAGAAACCCAATTTAATATATTTTAGTTCTTTAAGAAGATTTGTTTAAATAAGTTTTATTTTTCCTAATCCCGAAGGGCTATTGCCATCACCCAAATCAAACAAGAATAGGCTCCGGCGACCCCTCGAGATTTGGAAGAAAACATTAGTCTACAGAAATCATGTATGTCTAAAAAGAACAATCTGGGTCCTAGGTCCTACTGAAACTAGTAAGCGATTGCCACTAACCTAGTGGCGACAAATAAAACATTTCGGGACCGCCGTTTACCCAAACGGCTCCCGTCACAGATGAACGATCAACTACCAGACTCCACTCTGCTCCCAAGCACGAGTGTAGAAAGCATTCCACACTAAAAGAAACCCTACCACTCGGCCCACTACCCGGGCGAGTAAAATACTATGTCCAGGAAGAAAAGAGTGTGGATGTCTAAAGCAGAATAATCCTAGCCCAAGTTGGAGTTTTCTACAGTCTAGCTGAACATGCTGCATATGACGGGGGTGCTAGGTCAAGTTCCAAGGTAATAATAATTTTAACAGCTGGTAGGAAGCAAAAGAGCGCATGAACATCAAACTAACATAAGGAATGATAACATTCATATTCTAGCATGCTACCAAGTCCAATCACTATCATGCATGGTCCTACTGTAGCAGAATTAATGTACAGTCCATCAATCTTGGAGACAGGGCCACCCACCTGAAGGTGCACAACTGTCCGGGGTCGTACAGATAAGAGGGTCCAGAAACAGCCAAAACACAGTATCCTCCAAGCTAGCAATACGGTAGTAGTGCTCACAATGTCCTGGTCACAAGCATAATCCAAAATTACACATAATCCACTCAAAATCCAAGTTTCCAAGAATTCTGCATGAACAGTCCCCTTATCACGAAATTTTCACCTGAAAATCTTTTTCCAAAAATTCCAAAAAAAATATGACGGCGATCTTCGCGAAGTGTAGATGTCGATAGGCTCTTGAATCGCCAAAAACCAATGTCCGGATGATGAGATAAAAATCCGTGAAGTGGGTGCTGTCCAAGAATCTCACAGCAAAATAGGGGCTCAGTAAAGCCTCGAAAACTATGCCAATAATCCAAATCTAACCGAAACACTCAACATGAAAGTCGAAGACATACCTCTCGTGAATCCAACGCCGCGAAAATCGTCCAAAAAGACTATCGGGGTAGCGCTGTGGAACTCTCAGACCGAAAAGCGACGATAACGGGCCTCCAACTGTAAATCGTCGCACTGCGCTACGATGCCGGAAACTTCGTCGCTGGGGCTTCCAAAAAAATCCGGGCCTCTGCCAGAAGATGCGCGACTCGAAGATCTACAACATTTCTAAAGGGGCCATGGGCAGGAGAGCTCGGGAAAGGGGGCAAAAATCCCTCACAAGACAGCTATTTATAGGCCCAGCCCAAAAAACAGCATTTTCGGATTTGGGCCCAAGGATTTCGGGCGCCCTGAAAGTTTCGGGCTGCTACAGTAACTGTTGGGTTGTACTAATATGGATCTAAATAGGGGAAAAAACACCTAGAGGGGGGTGAATAGGTGTAAACAATAAACACTCAAAAAATCATTGCGCAATAAAACCCAATGCGGAAAAATAAATGAACACGCAAGATTTTTACGTGGAAAAACTCCAAACCGGAGTAAAAAACCACGGGACCGATAACACGGTGAAATCCACTAGAATTAACACACGTACAAGGTGATATAACGCACACACACGACTCAACCTTTTCCATACGCTCCGAGTAGATCTTCGCCGCTCGCTCCACAACGCACCTCGAATCCACGAGGGCGTCACAACTTCGAATCCACGAAGTCCAACGTCGAATCCACGACGTCTAACCGAATCCACGGTCTTTAGCACGCATCGATCACACGAACGCGCCTCGCTCCGAATCCACGAAAGCGGTAGCACCTTGAATCCACAAGGCCACGCGAATCCACGCGCCGATTGTCCTTTCGGAAATCGTTGATTTGTTGGTGATGATATTTTGAATACTTAGATCATCATAGATAGACAAGGAAGCACCCTCTAAGTATTCATCGATTTGATTCTTTCGAAAGATATAGATTTTGAAAACCCTAGAATCAAACCGATCAATAGAGAAAGAAAACCTAAAATAAAGAGGTGTTTACCTTTTCTTCTCTATGTGGATTCTTACCTTTGATCCCCCTTGGGATAACCCTAAAAGATGATATTAGGGTCTATTTATAGGCTAGATACCTTTTGGAAAGAGATAAGAATCAAAAACTTACCTTATCTGGAGTTTTTCAGGACGACGATCCGGATCGGATTTACTGTGATCCGGATCGTCGTAGCGTGATAGACAATTCCAGAAAAACAAGGGTTCGGGATCCGGATTGAAAAGCCCGATCCGGATCGTTCATACATTTCAGCAAAATCCCATGTTCGGGATCCGGATCGGAAATGGCCTTTGATCCGGATTGGATTTGCCAATGAACAAGCACCCTTCGGGATCCGGATTGGACTGTCTGATTCGGATCCTGAACATGTCCCATGTCCAGTTTTTGATTCTTTGGCCATAGAAAATATTCCAAAGTGTTTCTAAGCTATAAGAATGTATTCAAAATATCAAAGATTATTTAATTTAACGTACCTGAACATTTGAATCCATTCTTTTGAGATTGATGTAAATGATTTGTCAAGTCTTCATCTTCAATCTTCAACATCACGAAATACGCCAATACAAAAATCCTTAACAGTAACGGGCCGGCCCGTTACTGTGCGCGCCCGAAACGTCCAGAGGCCGCCACGTGTCCCTGATTTGCTCCCCGCACCCGGCGCACGCGCACCGACGAATCCCGCGACGCCACGTGCCCCGACTAGAGGTCGTGCTCCGCTGCGCCCCGACCAACCACGGGGCGCCACGTGGCGCCCCCACGTCGACCCGGTCAAAGCCCACGCCGCGCCCACGTGCGCGGCCGCGCCGCCGGTTCCGGGTCGGGCATGCCTCCTGATGCAGTCGCCGCCGACGCGTGGACCGAGCGCACCAAGACCCGCCAACCACACGTCGCCACGTGTCCGACCCCGGTCCACCGTGCACCCGCGCCAAGCCCATGGACCGCGCCTACCGCACCGGCCAACAGGAAAGCGCCACGTGTCCCGCGCCGGGTGCACGCCCGAGCGGTGGACCGCGCGCCTCCACCGCCGCCGCGCTCCGCCGCTCGCCGCCGCCGCTGGCGCCTTTCCGGTCGCCGGAACAGTACCCCAAGACCTCGAAATGCGTGTTTTCGCGTCCGGGCTCCGAAAAATTCAAGTAAATAGTCCATTTCACTCGTTTTCACGCGCTGAATCCAAATCCGAGGTCCGTTCAGCCAAATTCCACTTCTAAAATTTCCCAAAAATTCCCGAAAAAGTAAACTTGATCCATTTTTCGTGCCGGGTCACTTCCTTGGTTTCAATAAGCGCGCAAAAACCTCAATCACCCATTATGGACTTTCTGATAATCAAATCTTGCTCCGATTACTCCAAAAATCAAATTCTTGGGCCCGACACGCACACACACACTCCCCGAAGCCACAAATCCAACAGTAAACCCTTAAGTAGGGATTCGGGTCCTCACAACTATAGCCTGCATGAGCCATATTGAGCTCGACAGAGATGCACGGATACTTTCCTCGGTGGGGTCGCGCCCGTCGAGTGCCACTCCGGAGTTGGGCCTGTTACTTGCTATCGCGACTTGTCGACGCAGTCCCTCTGGCTGGGTCAGTTTTGGTAGTCACAGACACCCTACGATAGCCCGTCCTTTTGTGGATGTGCGACAGTAGGTGGGCACAGGTTTGACTGGACCCCATGCGGCAGTCAGTGTAGATTGGGTGACTGTACTTGAGTATCAGTAGATGCATCATGGTTCCATCTGTTCCACTTTTTGAGCATATAGATAGAGGCATAGTAGCTGTAGAGTTTATTTTTCCGCTCTTTCCTTTCAGCACTGTTTTTGTTACTTTATGCCTCTATAGACTTAGTAGGCAGACCGTCGGGCTTGTTGGCGGCACCCGCTGAGAACTACTGTGGGATGTAGTTCTCACACCCGTCGTGGTGTATTTCTTCCCTAGGGACTTCTGCTTCTGTTCCTGCTGCACCATTGCTGATCCTGCTGATCGAGGTAAGGGAGTCGCGAGATAGATCCCTACCAGTCGTCCTCCATAGAGAGTAGATATACCCACTTTTTGTATTTTGAGAGAGTTACTATTGAGTGACCCTTATAGTGAGGTATAGAGTTGTACTTTACTTTTATGGCTGAGAGACTTATGTATTTATGTGAGGACTTGAGTTGTATTTTATTTATTTCTAGCAGTCTACTTTTAGCTCTGATATCTGTGTAGTATAGTGTCTATCTTTTGCAGGTTAGTCGCTTTGTCTATACGGGGCTTCCCGTATGGGCGGCGGATCTGTTGGCGAGCCCGGGTCGCAGTTTCGACGCCGGGGCATGACAGATTAGAGTGGTATCAGAGCCTAGTATGTAGGTCGTTGTAGACTTAGAAACCCTAGACTTGTGGTTAGACCTTAGGATGACTACGTGAGAGTCGTGACTTGTAGTGAGAGTCCTGATTGAGTTTTTACCTCTCCCAAGGGACGGGATGAGTGATTGGCATGTTTATTCTCCTAAGCGATTATGTTGGCTGCAGACAACATAATGCTATGGAAAGGATGACATGTCTTTGACTTTCGCTAGATTAGGTCGAGTGTTGTTTTGGTTCTGTCCTGATGTGTGAATGTTGCTGCAGGTGAGCACGATGCCTCCCCGACGCAGGATGCGGACGCGTTCACAGCCTTCCTCCTCCGACGAGCCTGAGCAGGAGGAGTTAGCACAGGGTCAGCAGTTTGTGATACAGGAGCTTCAAGCTCAGATGGCCCATTTGTCAGAGACTTTTAGACGCCAGGAGGAGACTTTACGGCGCCAGGAGGAGACTTCACGGCGTCAAGAGGAGACTTTCCGGCGCCAGGAGGAGACCATGGACCGGATAATGCGCATGTTGGAGCAGAGAGCGCAGCCTGTTGTTGCACCCCCTGAGAGTTTGCCCGCACCTCCTCCGCCAGCCGTGGCACTCCCTATTGCACCGCTTACTAGTGGACAGCCGTCTGGGTCGGCAGGACAGTTGACCCCTGCAGAGCAGCGTAAGGTGGTTGATTTGTTGTTGAGGTTTCGTCAGTTTGGCCCACCTCGATTTTCGGGGCAGAGTTTGGAGCCATGGGAGGCACAGTCGTGGATCACGACGATGGAGCGATACTTTGAGAGCCTGTTTATTGAGGAGCAGTATCAGGTGCTGTTGGCGACAAACTTTTTGGAGCGAAACGCCGAGGCTTGGTGGCGGCGTGTTCGACCAGCTGGTCCGCCTGGGGCTCAGCTTCTTACCTGGGCGAAGTTCCGCACTCTACTTCTTGGAGCTTTCTTCCCGGAGAGCGTTCGGCAGAAGTTGGAGGAGCAGTTGAGGAATCTCCGACAGGGAGATCGGCCCGTGCACGAGTATATTGCAGATTTCAACCAGCTGTTGGCCTGTGTGCCACACGCGGCCCGGGACGAGGCGCATCGGATTTATATGTTCGAGCGAGGTTTGCGCCGGGAGATTTATCAGTTTGTCCGTTCGCGCAGACTGCAGACTTTGGACGCGTCTATGGAGCAGGCACTCTATGTTGAGGGCGGAGAGGCTGTGATGGTTGAGGTGACTCCAGCTCCCGTGGTGAGTCCGGGGGCGAAGCGCCCAGCTCAGGATGACGAGGGACAGACGAGTTGGCAGGGACCTCCGAGACCTCCACGATCTCACCCTGAGGATCGTGGGTATCGGAGGCGCTAGAGATCATGTGGGCCCCAGCAGCAGCAGTTTCAGCAGCAACAGTATCGGCAGCAGCGACATGATCAGTGTGTTATCTGTGGCGGGCCTCATCCACCGTCGCAGTGTGACCAGAGACAGGGACGGTGTTTCCTGTGTGGAGAGTTGGGGTATTTTCGAGCAGCTTGTCCCCGAGCCATTTTGTCAGTGCGATCTCTTGCTATAGCACCTCCCTTGCCTGATCAGGAAGCCCCTCGGCATACCGTCAGATAGAGTGGGTCACGACTTCGGGACAGACGGGACGACGATCTTTAGCACCCAGTGGGCGGGTCTATGCAGCCCTGGTGGAGGGCTCCCCGGCAGCAGATCGTGACGCCGCAGGTATGATTTTATTTTTCTGCCAGCTAAGTTTGATCATCCCAATACTGCTGTTTTTCCTGCATATGTTAGTAGGGCATCTGCTTTTTGCATGGACAAGAGATAGGATTATCACTACTTGCTTTAGCCATTAGATTCTTCCCAGTATCCTACGAGTAGAGGAGGATTGCGGTGCATGATCAGTACAGTGGAGACTTGGGATTTTACCGGCAGGTGTGACGATTCAGGAACAGCTCCAAGATTTTGATGGAACACACGGGTTGAACTGGTTGGTGCGGTATCGTGCAACGACTGATTGTGGAATGGGAGCAGTCACCCTTCCGCGAGTTGGACGGGAGAAGTTCATTTTCACGGGTTGCCGAAGTATTCTTCCTGCAGCGTCGGCTTCAGCGGCTTTGGACAGACGCCACCTCGGGAGCTTTGTTTGTTTAGGACAAGAGGTTGTGTCCTTAGAGGTCTTGGTTAGGTTGTAGCTTCGTTTTTGTGGCCACAGCAGGAACGACATCAACACTTCTCTCTCCCCTTTTTCTCGTTATTGTGCTAAAATTTTCGAACGGGTCGAAAACTTCGAAAGGCTGCTTCAGAAATGGGGACAGTGCCCGAACCTGTTCTTGTTTGATTGGGGCGAATGCACTGGCCTTTCGGAATTTTCAGACTTTTCGCTAATTTCAGTTGTTTTCTAAATTAAGGGTTGGGGGTTGATGACTTTCCTGCTGGTGGGGCCTTACCTTCCTTGGTTGTTTGCGTTGGTTTCGTCGGTTTGGTCTTGTTGTTATGAATTGTTTTAGTTTCGGGGACGAAACTTTCTTTTAGTGGGGGAGGATGTGAGGATCCGAATCCCCGCGTTGGGTTTTCTGGTTGTTCGGCAGCTTTTGGTGGCCTGCGTGGTGTCTTGGTGGAGTTAGTGCGCAATTTGGACACAAGTGTTGGACTTCGGGCTTAAAAAGGGGTCACGTGGGTAGTTGGAGGACCCATCAGGTGTTTAGAAGTGGTTTCGCGCGAAACAGATATTAAAATTAGACTCAGGGCGAAGTTTGGACCAAAGATCACCTTTCCGGTTGCCTTCGGAAAAATTGAGGTTTTGAATTTGGCAAAACGGACTTCGGATTTGGATTCAGCGCGCGAAAACGATGAAAATGGACTATTCACTTGTATTTTTCGGAGCCCGGATAACGCGCACGTTTTTTGAGGCAGGTGGTACTGTTCCAGCCAGAGGCGGGCGGCGGCGGCGGCGGCGGGCAGCTGCGGCGGCGGCGGGCAGCGGCGGAGCGCGGCGGGCAGCGACGGAGAGCGGTGGCGCTCGGGCGCGGGCAGGCGCGCGGGCGCTGGCAGGCGTGCGGGCGCGCAGGCAGGTGCGCGGTCCACGGCGCCGGCGTGCACGGGAGGGTGGCCATGTGGCGGCCTGCGGTAGGTGCAGTGTTGCGCGCTCGGTGCACCGAGCTGGTGCGGCTCGCCTCGGGGCACGTGCCTGGCACAGTGTGCAGGCGGCGCTGGCAACGCGCATGTGCTCGCGCCAGGCACGCGTTGACCGGGCCTGCCACGTGTCGTCGTCCGGGGCGGGCTACGTGGCGCGAGCTGGGTGGTCGGCGGCGCTATAAGCTGTTTCGCGGGCGACGTGGAGGCCCAGGGAAGATTCGGGCCCGCACAGTGTTGTTCCGGGCCCAACACTGTAGCGGCCCGAATCGCGCGGGCGCCCGGAACTGGGGATACAACGGTAATTTTCGGATTTGTTTTCTAGGCCTATTTAAGCGATCCGAGCCGCCTTGTTCACCCCTTTTCCACCATTTCCGAGCTTCCCCTCACCCCGAGCCCTTAAGTAAAGTTGCTCCCCTTCATGTTCTGCATCCACCTGTGGATTTCGAGCATTTTACGTGGCACGCTTTTCGAGATACCATTTTCTTCGGCGCGTCGCGACGCTCCTTCGACGGTGTTCCCTTTCGTCCCATTTTTGTGCGCGAGCTCCCCCGACCTACTCCGACCACCTTTTCAGGCGATTCTGGTGCCATTGGAACCGCGACTGGCAGAGCTTCGATCTTGGTATCTTCAGCTTCCCCTCATTTTGCGCTTTTTAGGTGTTTTTTCGAGTTTACTGTGACACGGTTTTTGTGGTGGAGTCTTGGACAGCGGCTCGGTGTTCTGGCGTTATCTCTGCATCCGGGAATCGGATTGAGACGCTCCTGTACACTTTTTGCATTTACTCGACGAGAGGATTACCATCGTATTTTTCTTGGATTTTTCTGAGGCTTGCCCGGAGGTATAATTTTCTACCTTAACTGTGCATGGATTTACAGTCGTGTTGTTGTGAGGTTGTGAGCACCCTGTGTTGTGGAATTTGTAACTTGGCCTACGGGGCTCGGAATTGGACGTGCAGGTACCCGTTTCGAAGATCTCGACGCGAGGATCGCTGTGGTATTTTTATCGGATTTTTCAGAGTCCATTCTGCATGAGAAAATTACATATCTTCGGGACTGATTTTCAGAATGCGTGTACTTGGTTAATTTTGGGATTTAAGTATAACTTTGGACTGTATGATTATACCAGGAGGAGTTGTTCTGTGTTTTTGGACCGTAGGGACTGCAGATTAGTGGGGATTGTTGCTCCTGGCATTTCAGCTGTTGGACTTTGGACAGTGTAGCACCTTCAGGTGGGTGGCCTTGTCTCCAAGTTTGATGGACTGTATAGTAAATCTGCTATAGTAGAACCATGCATGATAGTGGATTCTTATGTAGCATGCTAGAATGTAGGAATGGTTATTCCTTGTAATTATCTGTTGATCTTATGATCTCTTTTGCTTCCTACTACCTGTTTAATTATAGTTATCTTGGAACTTGACCTAGCACCCCCGCCATATGTTGCATGTGTAACCAGACCAGTAGAAAATCCTCATCTGGGCTAGGTTTACTTATGCTTTAGATATACACACTGTTCTTCTATTCCTGGACATAGTATCTTCCTCACCCGGTTAGTGGGCTGAGTAGTCGGGTTCTCTTAGTGTGGGATGCATTTTACACTCGTGCTTGGCGGCTGAGTGGAGTCTGGTAGATAGAGCTAGTTGTTCAGTTCTGGCGGGAGCTGTTTGGGTAGACGGTGGTCCCGAGATGTTGTGTTCTTCGAGTTGGTTGTCACTACAGTGGTAGTGGCAGTAGTGTACTAGTGACGGTAGGACCTTGAACCCAGAACCTTTTTGGACGCACACATGATTTTAGTCAGCCAATGTTTTCTTCCAAGCCTTGCAGGGTCGCCTGAGTCTGTTCGTATTTGATAGGACGAGGGCATTAGCTCTTCGAGGTTTGGACATAAAACTTGTTTTCAAATTGGTTTCCTAAAAAGACTAAAAATCATTAAAAATGGATTTCTCTCAGATCAAATGGTTTTCTGTAATAAATGTCACTGTTTTTTTATAAACTTACCCACTCGAGATGATTCGAGTGGTCTGGGTTCTAAGGGCTGCCTTCTCTCTGGGTCGAGAACAACGAGGGGCTATGCCTAGGGCCTTTTCTTGTTTGATTTGGGTTGTAGGTTCTAGTCTCTCGGGGTTCTCGGACCCATCATCGTTATTAGCTGTGGAGTTTCTCCAGTCTTGTGGTTTTAGCACGTTGGCAGAGTGATGTCTGTTTTAGGGAGCTGTTGGGTGGACAGCGGTCCCGACCGTCGAGTGTTCCTTGTTACTGAGTTAGAGAGGTGATTTGGGTTTTGTCGATCTTGTTGATCGTGATTTGGACTATAGCCTGCATGAGCCAAATTGAGCTCGACAGAGATGCGCGGATACTTTCCTCAGTGGGGTCGCGCCCCTCGTGTGCCACTCCGGAGTTGGGCTTGTTACTTGCTATCGCGACTTGTCGATGCAGTCCCTCTGGCTGGGCCAGTTTTGGCAGTCACGGACACCCTACGGTAGACCCATCCTTTTGTGGATGTGCGGCAGTAGGTGGGCGCAGGTTTGACTGGACCCTATTCGGCAGTCAGTGTAGATTGGGTGACTGTACTTGAGTATCAGTAGATGCATCATGGTTCCATCTGTTCCTCTTTTTGAGCATATAGATAGAGGCATAGTAGCTGTAGAGTTTATTTTTCCGCTCTTTCCTTTCAGCACTATTTTTGTTACTTTATGCGTCTAGTAGACTTAGTGGGCAGACCGTCGGGCTTGTTGGCGGCACCCGCTGAGAACTACTGTGGGATGTAGTTCTCACAGCCGTCGTGGTGTATTTCTTCCCCAGGGACTTCTGCTTCTGTTCCTGCTGCACCAGTTGCTGATCCTGCTGATCGAGGTAAGGGAGTCGCGAGATAGATCCCTACCAGTCGTCCTCCAGAGAGAGTAGATGTACCCACTTTTTGTATTTTGAGAGAGTTACTGTTGAGTGACCCTTGTAGTGAGGTATAGAGTTGTACTTTACTTTTATGGCTGAGAGACTTATGTATTTATGTGAGGACTTGAGTTGTATTTTATTTATTTCTAGCAGTTTACTTTTAGCTCTGATATCTGTGTAGTATAGTATCTATCTTTTGCAGGTTAGTTGCTTCGTCTATACGGGGCTTCCCGTATGGGCGGCGGATCTGCTGGCGAGCCCGGGTCACAGTTTCGACGCCGGGGCGTAACAGACAGCGCGGGACATTTCAGGTGGTTCGTTCGACTGACTTCGAGGTGGGTACTTTTCCTTTGTTTTAGATTCCGAGATTATGGGAAAAGGTGTAAGACTAAAATAATTGCATGTTTACATTTGCTAACCCCGTTAAAGTTATTATATGCATATTTGGTTACGAGGCTCGAGATTGCTACACGTACACCAGCGGTTTGGCCACCGCGAGGGTGTGCTTTTCCAGAAAAGTGGTACGTTGACCCGTGTACCCCACGTGTTGGTGACGTAATGGGGGCCCCCGTAGATGGGGGGTGTGAGCGGTGGGATGCCGAGGCAGGTGCTCGGTGTGGTGCCGAGGCAGGTGCTCGGTGTGGTGCCAAGGCAGGTGCTCGGTGTGGTGCCGAGGCAGGTGCTTGGTGCGGTTTGCCGAGGTAGGTGCTCGGTGTGGTTGCCGGGGCAGGTGCTCGGTTCAGATTGTGCAGGGGGAGGGGATTTTACTGTCGATTGCACGATGAGGAGGGCGGTTGCTCTGGTTTATTGCGGTTTGCTTTAGTTATAGCCCTTCTTGCATTTCGTACATTATATTTCTGGTCGCTGACTTCCCACAAGCTAGGGCGACGGTGAGGCCGCACGAGAGATCTTTTGGCCCTTCGAGGCCGCAGACATTGTTTACTTATCTTCATGCTCATTTTATTACATGTTAGTAGCTGTGTGAGTATGTTACTTTTGTGGGGTTGACGTGGATGTTGGGATTAGTATAGTACTCTGTGGATGCATGTTTAGTTACTATTTGATAGTTGGCCGTTTTCAAACTAAAAAGAAAAGAAAAGAAAACATTTTGAAAATGATTTGAAAAACATAGGTGTCGAGTGGGCACCGTTTTCAAAACTCTGTGTATTTATGGATTTCAAAACGGCTTTGTAAAATCTGGGTGTCGTGTGGGCACCGTTTTCAAAACCCTGTGGATTTATCCTTTCAAAGTTAGTCGGCCTCTTTATTACTTATGAAAAAATGGTTGTATATACTCGACTGTTGAACTAGTGTGGTTAAAGTGATGATTGTATGGCAATTGTAGTCAGGACGCCGTGCATATACAAAGGAGACTCTGCCCGTTTGTGGAGTGAATTTGTATATGCGGCGGGGCTGGGCACGCACCGGGGGAAATCGATTTCAATATATATATATATATATATATATATATATATATATATATATATATATATATATATATATATATATATATATATATATATATATATATATATATATATACACACACACATATATATATATATATATATATATATACAACTTTGAGAGCGTTCGGTGGCTGTTCTTCCGCTTGTTTAAAACCTCCGGGCCGTGACACTCGCTTTCTTGAAGAGGAAATTTCGCCAGAACTTCAGAAGGGAAAACTCAAGCAAATCGTCATCCTTCTTGAAGTCCAAGAAAGGCAAGGGTGCTTCTATGTCAAAATCAAGAAAGCAAGAAGGTTTCTCAATGGAGAAGAAGAACGCTGAAGGACAGATCCAGTGTTTCAAATGCAAAGGCTTTGGCCACACTGCAACGGAATGTCCCAACAAGAATCCACCAAAGAAGAAGGCTATGCAAGCCATCACGTGGGATGACTCTTCTTCTATGGACATGTCATCTTCTAGTGATGAGGATACAAATGCCATCACATTCTTCGCATCCACGACTTCACCCTTCGTGTGTTTTTCATCGATTGCATCTGGTTCGTTGTCTATTTCTTCCCAGGATGATCAAACGGCAACGGATGATGAACCAAGCGATTCCGAAGGTGAAGACTTTGCTCACGCCTACCAACTACTTCTACGGAACTCAAAGAAATTGGTGAAGCAAAATAAAAACTTGAGGAGAAGGTTGTTGGAACTCGAGGAACAACCTAATAGAGCAACTTCTCTCTCAAGGGCTCTTGAAGTGGAAAGGGACAACTTGGTTGAGAAAAATATTTTCCTTCAAGAGATGAACGAGCATTTTGAGAAGGAACTTGAAAAATCGGTGGATAAAGCTAATCTCTTCTCAAAGCTCTATTCCGAGGCACGACAAGGAGATTTTGAGATGACGAAAACTATTTTCCAACTTAAAGAGGATTTGTATAGATTTTCTTCAGGACAAAGTAAGTTGGATCGCCTTCTTGGTCTTGGTCAAACTAATCATTTAGGCCTCGGATATGGCCGAACTTGTGAGGAACCAAGTTCGAGCAAGACAAGGTGTAATGACACGACTTTTTGTAATATTTAACCCTCCTTCTAATTTAGTGTTCTTTTAGTACTCCGGGATTATCGTATTTTTGTGAGTCAGTCGGTGTGTGGCGTGAGTATTTTTCTGTGAAAGAGCACGAAAAATGATGACCGACGGTGCGATCGGATTTGAAATCCGATGTCATGATCTCCCGAAACGGAATTTTTAGTGATGCGGTGACTAAGCGTGCATCGGAATTCGTGCAAAATATCTTGCGCGCGCTAAGGGATAATGGGAGTTTATCTCGTAGGAATAATTAATTAATAATTAATTATTCGGTGGCGGAAACTAAAAATGAAAATTTGTTGTACGTACGAGAAGGAAAAAATCCCACCTTTCGTAATAAAGAGGGAAAGACGAAACCCTAACCGAGAGAAGGAAAAGAAAAAAAAAAAGGAAAAAGGCAGAACCCTAACCGAAGGAAAGAATGAGGAGAAAGACGCGAGATCCGGGCACCCCGAACCATGTACCGGAAGCAAGAACGCGAACGGTCGACCCCTCCGTCGGATTTCTGGGTGAGTAAAGTTTACGTTCATTGCATCTCGGGGGTTTTTTCGTACCTTTTTGTCGTTGTCTGCTCTGTCGTTTTCTCTTTTGCTTCCGCCGCCCGCCGCCGTCGCCGCGCAAGTTAGGGCACGACGCGGGCGGGCGGGAGGCGGGTGGTGCCGCTAGGGCACCGCACCGACGGGGAAGACGCGCGGTGCCGCTAGGGCACCGCGCGGGAAAGCACCTCAAGGCGGGGCGCCGCGCGGGTCAGCAACCGCCGGCGCCGCGCGGGTGCCGCGCGGGCCGCGCCCCCAGGGGCGCCGCGCGGCCCGCACCCGCACCGCGCGGGCGCGCGTGGGCAGTCTCCGTGCGGGCGCCACGCGGGCGCCGCGCGGGCAGTCTCCGTGGGGGCGCCACCCGCGGGCGCTCGTCGCGCGGCCTTGACCCGCGCGGGGCACCCGCGGGCCGGCGGGCGCCGCGCGGGACATCCGGGGATGGCGGGCAACCCCCGCGAGCGACGACACCCACGGGAGTGGTGTGCGTGCGCACGGGGAACCGCCAGGTGATACCAGGGGCGCCGTTTTGGGGGTTTCGGCCCGGGGTTAGTGTGTTTTTCCGTTCTCCGATAATTGTATGCGTTTTTAACTATTATCTCTAGGGACTTCTTTAGGTCCAGGTGCGCAGCGGCAGTGTGTTAAAGACCCCGAGTGTCCCGATCTTCCTGCAACCAGGTGGGTACCTTTGCCATAAGGGCAACAAGTGCAGTAAGTGCGCCCTGTCATCATAAAAAGTTTATTAACCTGTCTAATAAAGTAGATGAACTGTTAAACCTTTCGCATGAATGTATTTCACTCTTCATTACTAATTGTGGCGACCGAGGTCGCGGTGCTTCATACACGCCGAATTTGGCAACCCGGTTTTTGGATGCTGCACGTACACAGGCAGATTGGCCTCCGCATGGGTGTACTTTTCCGGAGAAGTGGTCTGAATGACCCGTGTGCCCAACGTGTGTAGGGTGGGGACCCCTTCACGCCAGCTAAAGGACGTACTAGCACCGTGAATGGGGTTAAAAGCATCACGTAAGTAAAGTAAGTGTGCACGAGGGGAGATCGTCGACTCCCCGACAGGTACCAATTGTAATTAAATCAGGTAATGTGGACTCATGATGAGGGAGAGTGAATGGTTCCGGTGCAGAGTATTTATTTTAAAGTTATTATTTATTGTTGAATCATCTACTTTATTTGTCACTGACTTTACCCACTCCGTGACAGGTTTGACTAGGTGTAGTAGTTGGGACGACGGTGAGGCAGCGATTAAAGAACATTAGCTGTATGAGGTTTATTCCGTTGTTCTTGCTTGGGTTATCTCATCTCCTTTTATCTAAGTTTAAGTTCTCAATTGCTTGATTGTGGAATGTTGTGGATGTTGGATTGAGAGACTGTTTCTGCGATGTGATCTTTATAATGATTCTCAATGACTTATATGCGGCATGTTTTATACTGAACATAAAGGGTTTCGAAAATGTTTTCCAAAACCAAGTGTCGTGTGGGCACTGCCTTGTAAACCTCTGGATTTATCCTTTACAAAAAAGATGTAGCCGCTCTTTTGTGAATGTGTAAACGTTTTGAAAAACTGGGTGTCGTATGGACACCGTTTGCCAACCGGTTATATTTCTTAATGTCATGAATGAAAGTTGTGATGTGAATGAATGGAAATGCTCTCTCTTGTCCTTTTCACTGTGACTGTGTGGTTAAAGAATGTAGTTGTTGTTGTTGTTGTAAATATGACGCCGTGCAAATACAAAGGAGACTCTGTCCGCTTGAAGAGTGAATTTGTATATGTGGCGGTCTGACACGCACCGGGGGTGAGTTCGATACTTGGTTACAAAGAAAAGAAAAAAAAAAAATACATACGCTTTTTCGCTTATCCTTAGACCTCCGAGGCGCGACACAAGTTTTGTGCCCCAGTCGGTTGCTCCTTCTCCGACGGAAATCATCGTAGCCAACGTTGACAAGCCTACCTCATCTTCTTCGGGTTCAACTTTTACCAAGGTATGTGATTATTGTGGTTTTGTAGGGCACATAAGACCAAATTGCAAGTATGGAGCAGAACGAGCAAATCAAGCAATACTTGCAACTACTACCATCAAGAACACGACTCGAGAAACGAAGAAAAATCTTCCAAGTGTTAAGACAGATGGTAGGACACACCCGAAGCCGAAGTCATTGAGGAAATCAAAGAAAAGTGTATTGAGTGATTTTCGCATTTCTGCGACATCGGTAACTATTTTATGTGACAACACAAGTGCCATTAATATTTCAAAAAACCCTTTGTTCTACTCTAGAACAAAACACATTGAATTGAGATATCATTTTCTTAGAGAGGTAGTTGAATCAAGTTTTTACAAATTTCTTATGTTTCAACTGAAGATCAATTAGCTGATATTTTGACAAAACCTTTGGATCAAAAATATTTTATTCATTTGCGAAAAGCAATTGGCATGTTTTCAATTACATAACTTTTTGAACCACTGCTTAGAAAGATTTTTGTTTGTGTTTTGTGTTCTTTTTGTAATATAGAACATTAATTGAGTATTTGCTATATTGACTTTATTTGCATCCTTTCATATTTAGAGAAGTTTATTATGATTTGAATATCATTATAACTCATTTGTTTTTACAAATTGAATTGAGATATCATTTTCTTAGAGAGCTAGTTGAATCAAGTTTTTACAAATTTCTTATGTTTCAACAGAAGATCAATTAGCTGATATTTTGACAAAACCTTTGGATCAAAAATATTTTATTCATTTGCGAAAAGCAATTGGCATGTTTTCAATTACATAACTTTTTGAACCACTGCTTAGAAAGGTTTTTGTTTGTGTTTTGTGTTCTTTTTGTAATATAGAACATTAATTGAGCATTTGCTATATTGACTTTATTTGCATCCTTTCATGTTTAGAGAAGTTTATTATGATTTGAATATCATTATAACTCATTTGATGCAATGATCATTTATTTCAATTATTTCATCTTGAATTGATCAAAGTTATTACCTCTCTCAATGATCTCCTGGTATTTAATTTATCTTATTTGATGATTGCAATAAGTATGAATACGAGATCAATATTTGGTTGAACAATGAATATCTTTCATAATTGATAGCCAATTGAGGGGGAGTTTATTATATTTTTCATGCTCAAAAGATGTGGAAAGAGTTATATCCTTAAGAGGAGTGTGAAAACAACCACCACATGGAGGAAAGAGCTACCACCTCGATTGTCCGAGTACTGTGTGCAGCTACCACATGTTAACCAAGCATGGTGATCTTGCTTATCAAATAAAATGCTTTTTGGAATACTTGACTATGTCAAATTCCAAGGTTGGTATAAGGTGGGATTTCTAAAAGATGCTCAAAGAGCCCCTTCCCAAATATATTGACTAGATATATTATTTGACTTATTTGGGATTTCAAACATCTATCGATCTTGGTGCTTCATTTTCTTTGCTCAATTGAGAATTAGATAATGTAGTGTTCTGGTTTTCCCATGCAACTTTTCCGATGAATCCACATTGTATAACACCTAGTGTTGGTGTCTGGCCCATGGTGCATCAAAGGTGTGCCACAGATGGACCCTGTGAGATTTTTGTAGCTGATTTAGCCTTCGGCTGTATTTGCCGAAGTTTAGAAAATGAATTGGGCCAAACAGAGGTTGGATTTGGATTCAGCGCGGAAAAACGCTTGAAAACGGCTATTTGCTTGTTAAATTTGGAGTCCGGATGACCAAAAAGGGCTTCCGAAAGTTTTCGGGGTTATTCGGTGCAGGGGAGGTGACTGTGGACCGCCGGCTGTCACGTGGCGGCCTGTAATTGGCCGGTTCGCGACGTTCGGTCCACGGAGCGGCGCGGCTGGGTGCATGAGCCCGGCGCAGGGCACGTGGCAGGCGGGGATAGGCTGGCCCTTGGTGCGCAGTCCACGGGATTTTGACCGGCGGGTGCACGGTTTGAGCGCCGGTGCAGGGATCTGAGCGGGAACCACGTTTCGATCCCTGGTTGGCGGGCGCTGGGGTGCGCGGTCCACGGAGTTCCTCGCGCGGGTGCATGGACCCGGCGCAGGGACACGTGGCGGCAGGCTAGTGGCGGGCTCAGTTTGCGCGGCGCACGGAATGTGTGGGGCCCCGCCTCGGGATGGAGCGCGCACAGGGGCGCCTGACGCGGCGGTCGGCCGCACTCGAGTACGCCACGCGTCGCGACGCGAGAGGGCGGCCGTACTCGAGTGCGCCACGCGTCGCGACGCGAGTGGCGGGCCGTACCTACCTCGCTGACCGCGGCGGGACACGTGGCGCACAGCGGGGGGCTTTGCACCGTTGTCCCGTGTTATGGGGACACGTGTCATCACCACAGACTTTCGGGCGCGTCGGACGGGGAGGCGTCCGACCGTTCTTCCGGATTCGGGCGCCCGAAAGTTGCGCCCGAATCCGGCCCACTAACAGCTAGTGGGCTGAGCCTATAAATAGGCTTCTTTGTGTCTTCTTTGGGCTTTTTAGACACCTTTTCGCTGTGGAGTCTTCAGAAGAGTTTTTCCCCACACAGTGCACTATCCATTGGAGGACTTTGAGGATTTTTGGAGGCACGCATCCCGAGGTTAACGATTTTACGGCGCGGTACGACACTCGTTCTCCGGCGACCCGCTTCGTCCCTTCTCAGTGTTTGAGCTCTCTCGACTCACCCCGACCTCCTTTTTCGACGATTCTTGCGCCATCGGACTCTTGACAGGTAGGACTTCAACTTCTGTGTTTTGAGCTTCCTCGATTTCCGTGCTGATCTTGGAGTTTTCTGAGCTTCCATTTGACCCATTTTTCTTCACGGATTTTTGGACAGCACTGCGGTGTTCTAGCTATATCTTTGCGCACAGGCAACGGATTGAGACCATTCCAAAAACAAAATTCATCTACATTTCGCAAGGAATCTTCTGGATTTTTCTCAGATTTTTCTGGATTTTGTACGAAGGTGAAAATCTCCTTTTTCTGTAGTTCTTTGTTACAGAAATTTTGTACAGTTTGGATTGGGGTGTTTCCCTTGCCGGATTTTTATCTCAGCGTAGGAAACTCCGTTTTGGGCGTACAGGTACTCGTTTCGACGGGTTCGTCGCGAGAATCGCGATAGTATTTTTCTTGGAATTTTCTGGGCACTTTTCGTAGGTAAAAAATGAGAAATTCTGGACTGTGGTATTAGTGGACAGATTTTTGTAAACGGTGAATGTTTAATTTATGTATGTTCCTTTGGGGTATTGTGGTACAGATTTGTGGTGACTATTTGGACTGAGCGTGGGTTTCGCCTTTGGACAGGGATTAGCGCTCGAGGTGGGTGATGTTGTAAACCTCCTACTTGTGATTTGTTACTAGGCCTATTAGAATGCTCTTGATCATGTTGCTAGTAGAACTGTGAAATGGACCTAGCATGCTTGTATGAGATCATGGTTTCCCCTGTTAATATTTGCATTGTTAGAAAACTACAAGTTAGTAAGTTGTGTTTCCATGCTCTAGATATGCAGTTTAATCACTTGGAAATCATGTTGAAACCATATCATGTTGTATGTTTAAGGGAAGGTTTGGCATGTGGTTAGAATTTATATTGTTAAAAGGATTACTTGTTAGTAGATTGTGCATCTAGATTGTATCATGTATCACGTATCATGCCATATGTACATTGGAGGTTCTATGCTCTTAGTTTGGTAAAGTTAGAGTACTTAAACGGTTTTATCAAGTAAAGGACTTTGCATGCTTGAATGGTCATCTAGCTAGGCCACCTTTTTCTGCTACAGAAACATGCTGGAATTGACTTAGGAGAAACCATGCTTTTTATTCGCTCTCCTGTTGTCTAGTCTTAGGGGATTGTGTAGTCAGATGTTCAGAGTTTGGAACAGTCGGGGATCGATGGTTGGGTGTCGCGGCAACCGCGGACTGTGGGCGGTTGACCGGCTTATTATTATTATTATTGCATCAGATTGGAGGTGAGGGATCGGGCTTCTTTAGTGGACGGTCTTACCCACTTGTTCAGAGTCTTGATCCAGTCCTGCTACATCAGATACTTTTGGTTACATACTTTACTCGTGTGGGTCGCTCCCCTCGGGTGCCACTCCGGAGTAGGCTTAGGGCCGAGCCGTGTGCCGGTCGATTGGATACTTTGAGATCGTGCCGTGTGCCGATCAGATATTGGGTTCTTGAGTTGACAGCAGAGCAGGCAGTACGAGTGTTTACTGGTGTATTGATTGGGTTGGTCAGGCAGTCTTTTACATTCTGTTGCATACTTTTAGCTATCCTTTTAGCTAGGCATTTTAGAGGCATATTAGTGGTAGCTTTTCATCAGTAGTATTACTTATAGCTTATCACCTTTGTTTTTATTTTCGCCTCTGGTAGTCCTAGTGGGCATGTCTGAGTTTGAGGTCTACCCACTAGGGGAGGCTACTATTTTTATAGTAGTTCTCACCTCCCACTGCTTTCTCTTTTCTTTTCCCCTTTGTTTTGCAGAGTCCTCTGCGGGAGTTGCGGGACCCTCTTCCCAGGATCGAGGTAAGAGGATCGCTGATTAGATAGCTACTTCCCCGATCTCGAGCTTAGTAGTTTTGATGTATTCCCTATACACTCAGACAGTTGTATTTTTTTCTTTATTTTTGGATCTGGCTTCAGCCAGCTGGTTGTATTTATTTCGTGAGCTGGGAGAGACACATGTACTTATTTGAGAGTTTTATTGTACTTTTATTTTCCAGCATTTGTCTGAGATGTATTAGTTTTAGTTTAGCTCTGTTGTATGCTCCTTTATTACATTTCTTATATCTGAGCAGGTTACCAGCGCTTCGTGTACACGGGAAATACCGTGTGCACGGCGGATCTGTGGTTGAGCCCGGGTTCTGGTTTACACCCGGGGCGTGACAGATAAACTCTATACTCATTAGATCGTGAAGGATGTTTGGAAATTGATCAACTTTAGAGGTTATAATTCTTATAAATTTTCGTTTCACAATTTGGAATATTTTGATAGATTTATCATAATCTATTTCTTTCTATGTGAAATGATATTTTTGTATAAAGTTGATATGCAGAAATGCTTACATATTTTTTCTGAATTTTCTGAAATTTTTCTGGAGAAAAAGTTGCAGGCAGTCCGGACTGGATGAACTCAATCCGGATCCCGAACGATGGGATTTTCTGCGCAAAGCCGATCCAGACTAACATCTTAATTTGATCCGGACCGCGGCTAGGGTTTGTATTAAAACGAAATGTTTTGATTTCTTTTTCCCTACAAGCTTTTGGTATTCGGTTTCCTGTGTTTCTCTCTCTAGAATGCAGAAGCTTTTGGATCTATTTCAACTGAATTTCTCTCGATCCAAGTAAGTATTTTGATCAAAAACTCGGTTCATTCACTTATCTTGCTAGTTTTTATCTAAACGTGATGGATTTCATGCTATGATTTCATTTTTGCACGGTTTTTTATCAAATTTCTTTCGAAATCTGAATTCTGGATGCCTAAGAATTGTTTCTCTGATTATTGTTTATCTTCTAAACGGATTTTTGGTCTTCGATTTCAAAAACTTCAGTTTTAGGGCAATCTTTAAGAATTTTTAAAAATCATGAAATTGATCTATTTTTAAAATTTTTTTTGCAAAATTGTCTTGATTCCTAGCCTCTATACATGATAAGGATTGTTTGGGTAAGATTTTTCAAAATTTTGAAATTTAAACAATTTTTCATGTTCTTTGAGTTTTTTGTCACGCCCCGGGGGTTTCATTAAGCGGAAGACGACCACTGAAAAGTTTTGAATTTGCGTATATTTTTTTTTTCTTGAAACCAAACTCTCCCGATGCGTGCCCAGACCCGCCGCATATACAAATTCACTCTGCGAACGGGCAGAGTCTCCTTTGTATATGCACGGCGTCCTGACTACAACAACCGTACAATCATCACTTTAACCACACTAGCTCAACAGTCGGATACATACAACAATTTTCCATAATTATTAAAGAGGCCGACTGATTTTGAAAGGATAAATTCACAAGTTTTAAAAACGGTGCCCACACGGTACCCAGGTTTTTCAAAAAAATTTTCGAAATCCATAAATCCACAGGGTTTTAAAATGGTGCCCACACGACACCCAGATTTTCAAAACGGTTTTCGCAATCCATAAATCCACAGGGTTTTAAAATGGTGCCCACACGACACCCACATCTTTAAAACAGTTTTCGAAATATTTTCTTTTTCTTTTCTTTTGCAGTTTGAAAGCGGCCAATCGGAAAAAGCAAAACAACTACCCACAAGGATAATAAACGACATTCCAACATCCACATCGACCCCACAAGGGTATCGCAATCCACATAGTAAGCTACTAACAGGTAATGAACTGAGCAAAATAAAAGTAAATACAGTCTATGGCCTCGAAGGACCAAAAGTACTCCTGTCACGGCCTCACCGTCGCCCTAGCTGTCACCCCCGAAGGAACCTGCCACAGAGTGGGAAGTCGTGCAATCGACGGTGTCCCCTCCCCCTGCATAACCTGAACTGGGCACCTGCCTCGGCAACCCAGACCGAGCACCAACCTCAAGAGAAAAACCAAACCGAGCACCAACCTCGGGAAAAAACCAAACCGAGCACCAACCTCGGGAAACCAGACCGAGCACCTACCTCGGTAAACCACGCCGAGCACCTACCTCGACGGGTTGCATCGCTCACACCTTGGCGCCTCAAACCCCCCACCTACGGGGGCCCCCACTACGTCACCTCGTGGATATACACGGGTCATAGACCACTTTTCCGAAAAAATGCACCCTTTGCGGTGGACAAACCGCGGGTGCGCGTGCTGCAGCCTCGAGCATAGTAACCAAGTATACTAGATAGAACCCAATAGCAACAACCACAGAGATTACCAAATATTAGCACAGTTAGACGAGTAATTACAAAATGTTCAAAGTTTTCGAAAGGTCCCACACTAAGTCTCAGAACGAAAACCCACAACAACAAAACAATAACGAAATTGCACATAATGGGATTCTAAGGGTGTACCCACCTGAAACGCGAAGAAAAAGGTGTGCGGAGACTCCAGCTGAAACCCTCCCACCTTGCGCCTGAAAAACTACAGTAAGAATTAATGTTAAAAATATCGTCGCGGTCAAAAACACTCAAAAACGGGGCGAAACGGGCCAAAAACAGAGCTTCTGGGCTCTCAGGCTGAAAGCTGGTGCACGGGTCCAGGCGTGGACCGGGTCCACGACGCAAGACAGCAGCGGCACAGACCGGGAGCACGCCGCAGCGGTAGACCGCTACGGCATGGGCCGGGCGGTGCACGGGCAGAAGCGCGCGCCGGGTCCACACAATCGGGCTGCGGAGGCGTGCACCGGGTGCACGCCGGACCGGTGGACCGCGCGGCCTGGCGCACGCATTCGTGCGCCGGGTCCGCGCCCCTGGGCCCGGGAGCCGTGCGCTGGGTGCACGCCGAGTCCGGTGGACCGCGTGGCCTGGCGCACGCATCCGTGCGCCGGGTCCGCACCCCTGAGCCCGGGAGCCGCGCGCCAGGTGCACGCCGGGTCCGGTGCACCGCGTGGCCTGATCCTGCCGGATGAACAGTAACTCGCCCTTTTCCGGCTCCGGTCGACCCCGGCGACTACGGCGACGACCCCGTGGACACGATAACAGCGGCGGCGGCCTTCCGTTTAACAACGGCGGCGGCGGCCTCCCGTTCAACAACTCGTATCGCCCACGACATCGACAAGAAACCCCCAAAACGGAAAACCGAAAAAAAATACTCGAACCGCTCACCTTGATTCTGCCGGCGGAGGAGGAGGAAAGAGAATCGGCCGCCCTTGCTCGATCCTTTCCGCAGGAAAAGAGCAGTTCCTTCTTTTCTCTTCCCGTCTCTCCGCCTCGGTCCCTACGCCGTTTCTTGAAAAAGGGGGAAAAGGGTTTGGGGTTTTTCCCCGCACCCCCGGTCGGGCTTAAACGACAGGAAGAGAATTTAAAATTAAACCCCAGTTAACAAACCTAGCCATTAGAAATTTGAACGAGGGGTCCAGATCACCTCGGAAAACGTGCCGACCGCCGGCACGCATTCCGATTCACCTAAGCTGATAGAAAACTTCAAAATTTATTTCTGGGAGATCCCGAGGTCGGAATTCAAATCCGATCGCGCCACCGTTCACCGTTTTGCGAACTCTACCACCTAAAAATATCCGCAAACCCCGATGATCAGCCCAGAAATTCTCGAACATCAACCCCCCCCCTACAACTGAAAGGGTTCAATTAGTACCAAAACGAAAAACGGGAAGGTCGAGGTAATACAAAATAAATAAAATAAACCAATAGCATAAATGAGATGAAAGAAAAGTCTGATCACAGAAAGATCCCGTCCGATCGCCTCGAAAAGTGTGCCGGCCACTAAGCACGAATTCTGATGCACCATCCAAAGGCAAACGCTTTGACCTCCATTTCGGGAGATCCGTAAATTGGAATCCGAATCCGATCGCTTTGCCGTTTTCCGTTTTCTGAGCTCAAACGTAGAAAATTACCCGCGGTCTAGGCCGGTCCATTGCAGAAAACACAGTGAAAAGCTTCCCTAACAACTCCGTCATAAAAAGAAGGTATTCAAAGGCAATGGAGTGCCAGGACTCTACATTTTTGCTCACCGGTGCTATTTTTCAAATACTCTATAACAATGGCTCTTGAGTGGACAATTATGTTCATCACCGCGTTGGTCAGCACGAGGATGACCGATAAATTAAAGAGAGCTCGAAAGGACAAAGGGGAGACTGAATTTGTTCCTCTTAATGACTCAGAGACTGAGTCGGAGGACTGGGAGAAAACTATTGAAGGAGCAAAGGTTGCCGAAACCAAAACACCATATGATTTGAAGGGCAAGGCACCTATGGAACCTCATTTAATGAAGAGAAAAGAGTGTCGCAAGAAAGCGAACTCGAGCGGATGGAATCCAAATTGAGGAGCCACTTGCTGGTGAACCACCTCAGCAAGAGTTTGTTCACATAAACTCTGAAAGGATGAAAGATTTTGAAAAAATGGATTGTATCGGTGAGAGACATGCGAATGTTGAAGCTCTTCGGGAACAACAAAGACTATCATCTGAGCAGGAGCGAATTTCAATTGAACAAGGTCAGATTTCTCTTGACCTGCAACGGATTAGTACAACACAAGTGGTCTTGACGAAGAAGTACAATGCACTGACGAAGTTGGTCAAGAAGATTTTTGCAAAACTCAGATGCAGCAACTTCGATGACAACGATACCGGTTCAGATTGATTCTTGATGACATTGACTTTAGTTTTTTTTCTGACAAAAGGTTTTTCGTTTGTTTGTTTTCTCTCTTATAATTTCGGCTGGTTTTTGTGACAAAAAAGGGGAGAAAGAAAAGAAAAGAACGAAGATGACCAGACCTTGAAAGACCTTGAAACTTGTCAATAGACTGTTTGGAAAAAGGGGGAGAAAGAAAAGAACGAACATGACCTGATAACTTGAAACTTGAAGTTTAACACTAACTATTCTACTGACTATTTTGGGTTGTAACTTTTAACAAGTTTTGTAATAGGTCATGCAAAAGGTATGAACATTTGAACTTCTTGACTTTGAACTCCGAACTTTGACATTATGGTTGGAACTAACCTTGATGATGGATAAAGATATGTGATATTTTGATTGCCTACTTTTATGCATATTTGATACCTAATGTCATATTAAATGTATAACTCTCTGGTTGCTTAACGATTAAATTCTTGAGGTATTAATGATTTCTTGTTCTCAAGAATTGTTTCTTTTGCAGAGAGTACAAGATTTGAACACTCCTAGTTGCGTCTAAGTCTAGAGTTTGTTTTAGGAGTGAATCTCTTGTATTTACATTCATTTGGATCGTTCATGCGTATTTTTGTTGTATGGTGATAGCAACAAAAATCGCCTTTTTTGTTTTTTTTTTGTGGATTGTGTGTTTTGTCACGAAACCGCCAAAGGGGGAGATTGTTAAGGATTTTTGTATTAGCGTATTTCGTGAAGTTAAAGATTGAAGATGAAGACTTGACAAATCATAGACATCAATCTCAAAAGAATGGATTTAAATGTTCATGTATGTTAAATTACATAATCTTTGATATTTTGAATACATTCTTATAGCTTGGAAACACTTTGGAATATTTTCTATGGCTAAAGAATCAAAAACTGGACATTGTGAGTGTTCAGGATCCGGATCAGGACCATCCAGTCCGGACCCCGAACATAGTTTGGTTCATGCGGAATTTCAGTCCGGACCATCCCCAATCCAGTCCAGACCCCGAACCTTGTGTCTGTTGAAATCGCATGAACAGTCCGAATCAGAAAAATCCAGTCCGAACCCCGAACTGTTTTTTCAGAAAATTCTCTGAAAAAAGACGACAGTCCGGATCAGCCAAATCCAGTCCGGACCGCCGTGCGGAAAAAATTTTGTTATGGAAGTTTTTTATTCTTATCTCTTTCCAAATGGTTTCTAGCCTATAAATAGACCCTAATATCATCTTTTAGGGTTATCCCAAAGGGGATCAAAGGTAAGAATCCACATAGAGAAGAAAAGGTAAACACCTCTTTATTTTAGGTTTTCTTTCTCTATTGATCGGTTTGATTCTAGGGTTTTTCAAAATCTATATCTTTCGAAAGAATCAAATTGATGAATACTTAGAGGGTGCTTCCTTGTCTATCTATGATGATCTAAGTATTCAAAATATCATCACCAACAAATCAACGATTTCCGAGAGGACAATCGGCGCGTGGATTTGCGTGGCCTTGTGGATTCAATATGCTATCACTTTCGTGGATTCAGAGCGAGGCGCATTCGTGTGATCGATATATGCTATATTGATGACCGTGGATTCGGTTGAAGACTTCGTGGATTCAAAGTTGGACTTCGTGGATTCGAAGTTGTGACGCCTTCATGGATTCGAGGTGCGTTGTGAGCGAGCGGCGAAGATCTACTTGGAGCGTATGGTAAAGGTTGAGTCGTGTGTGTGCATTATATCACCTTGTACGTGTTTTAATCTTAGTGGATTTCACCGTGTGATCGGTCCCGTGGTTTTTTACTCCTGTGATGGAGTTTTCTACGTAAAATCTTGCGTGTTATTTATTTTCCACATTGGGTTATTTTTTACGCAACGATTTTGGTGTGTTTATTGTTTACACCTATTCACCCCCCCTCTAGGTGTTTTTTCCCCTGTTCAGATCCATAATAGTAATAACCCACATTAGCATCTTGCACTTTTTACAATTACTTCTTACTCTTTGTGTCACTGACTTCCCACACTGTGACTGGTTCGGTCAGGGGTGGGATCTGGGACGACGGTGAGGCCGCGACTTGAGGATTCTAGTTTTCTTCTCCGCTAGTGACTTATTCTTATTTTACATGCGATTTCTTTGGTTAGGTAGATTTGTGCGTGTGGCATTTATTTGTGGACGATGTGGATGTTGGAAATTTTGTGATGAACGGTTTTTCCTTTACGTTTATTTTGGGTACGGCCAATTTCAAATAAAAGAAAATGATTGCGAAAATGGTTTTGAAAAGAATAAGTGTCGTGTGGGCACTGTTTTACAAACCCGTGGATTTATCTTTTCAAAATTTAGGTGGCCGTCTTGGTTATTGCGCATGATTATCCTTTTTCCCTCTACTTAACTCCTTGACTGGTATGGTTAAAGTGTAAATGGTGTTTGTGATGCCGTGCACATACAAAGGAGACTCCGTCCCGGACCACACGGCAGCGGGAATGGCCAATCGGGCCGCGCTGCATGGCCCGACAAAAGGAGGGGGCGGGTGGCGCTAGCCACTCGCGGGGCGCCACGTGGCGTCCAACCCCCCACCCCCCCCCTCTCACCCGCCCCCCCGCGCGTGCCCGCCATGCCGCCCCACCTGCCCCCGCCTGCCCGGACCTGCCCCGCCAGCTCCCGCACCCGCGTGGACCGCGCCCCAGCCGGTCCACGGCTCCTCCCGTGCACCCAAATGCACGGTAAACTTCCGAGTGTTCGTTTTTGGGCATCCGGACTTAGAAAAATAGAAGCAAATAGTTGTTTTTCAATGTTTTTACACGCTGAATCCAAATCCGGCCTCTGTTTAGCGAGAAACCACTTCTTAAATTTCGGCGAAGCCAGCCGAAGGGCAATATGATCCAATTTCGTGCTGAGTTCGTTTAACGCGTCTGTTTGATGCGTTGCGGACCCGGTACACCAATAATAGGTGTTTCTCGCCGCGGACCACGGGGGCAAGCCACACGGGGATTTGGGCCATCACACGAGTCCTTAAAAACCAAATTCCACCAACAAACGGCCAAGAAAATGCATGAAAACTCCCCCGCTGTCAAGAATATACCACAGAAAAAGAGGGGTCCAAAGACGCACTGTAAAACCTCGTAAAAAGCCAAAACAGAGAGAAATGATAAACAAAGAAATCAAAGTCCCACCTCTCATGGAAACGTCGCCGCAAAAATCGGCGAAAAACTTTAAAAACTCAGCTCGGGAGAGCCCGCAAACGAAGCGTCGACGGAAAAGATCAATGTCGGAGAAGCGTCGAAGCTCGCGAAGTTGGGGAGGAAAAATATGAAACTACGTCGAAAAATCCTCCAGGATGCAAAAAGTCGAAGGCGAGTCGTCGAGGAAGCTCCCTGTCGAAAGAGGGCTCAAGAATGTTTCAAAAAACCCCTCAAAAGAAGCCCCAAAAGGGCTATTTATAGCCGAAACCCAAAAAAACAAGGATTCATATTTGAGCCCAAGTTTCGGGCGCCCGAAATCCATAGTGCCCCGCCCGGGACACGTGGCGCCCATCCGACGGCTCTCGCCCGCGCTCGGAATCACCAGATGCTGCCACGTGTCCAGCGGGGTCTATGACGGGGCGCACGCGGCGTGGTCCGCTGGGGCAGCCAGGTCCGTGCGCCCGCCAATAGGCGCACACCACGTGTCTTGGCTCGGTCCACGGGGCGGTGCACGCGACGCGATTGGCGCCTCGACTCCCGCACAGCCGCCCAACCAACCATGGAGCGACACGCGTCCATCCTCGCTTCGCCACTGGTCCCGGTGCACGCACAAGTGGGCCGTGGACCGACCCACTCCAAAAATTGGCCCGTTAGGCCCGTTTTGCCCGAAAATAGCCGATCATCACCGTTTTCGCACGCTAAGTCCATTTTTGGCATCCGTTTGACACGCAACGGGCTCGGTACATCAAAAATATGTATTTTCTCACTGCCGATCCCCAGCCAAGTCGCACGAAAATTCGGGACACCACACAGTAGGTAGCATTAATAATTTATGAATCTCTTGTCGAATCGTTGGCACTAACCATTATTTTTAAAATCTTAAGCTATTAGAAAGATGTAATCAATTCATTTAGAACTTGTTTGGTAATAGAATAAAATGGGAATAACACATTTTATTCCCATAATTCTGCCAAACATAGTAAAAATTAGAAAAGATATTTAATTCAGGTCAAAATAGGTTATTTTAGTTTATAGAATAACCCATTAGCGACTATTCCTCTCCAATCTTGGAATAGCTGTATCCTTTAGTTTATACCAAGGGCAGTGATGAAAATGTTGCCTCATTATTCAAGCCGACCTATTCTCATCTTTATTTCTTATCCAAGAAAACTTATTCGGTTAAAATTTTTTATAATATTTTATATTATTTTGTATAATATTTTTTATTAACTTTACCGGTAAAATATTTTATAATTGATTTTTAAATTATTTTATAAATAATATGAGTATTAAAAAATTAAATATAATTCTTTTTATTAAAATATTTTATTTCATATATTATATTTTATATGAAGTGTTACATATAAAACAGGCATACATAAGGGCAATATTGGTATTTTAAAAAAACTCAATCTACTTTTTTTATTATTCTCTATTTAAGAAAAATTTCAAACAAAAAAATCCTTATTCTTCATAATAATAGAATTTCATACAAAATACGAAAATTATTTTATTCTTCTTTGTCCTCGAATATGCCCAAAACCCAGAATAAAAATATTTATCCTTCTAAATATTGTTCTATTATCTAATGCAACCTTAATGTGTACAAACACAGCACCCAAAAGTATCGATTGTTATTCGGTTCAACCATCCTCACGCCACTTCAAACATAACTCGACCCAACCCAACCTCTCGTTATTTTGAAAGTAACCAATTCACTTAAAGCATGCAGACACAGGATCATGAGTCTCGATTGTGACTCGACTCAACCAACCTCACGCCAGTTCGAACATGCACGACTCAACCCAACCCGACCTCCCATCATTTTGGAATGCGATTCGGCCTCCTGCGATTTTGAAAGTAACCAATTCATTTAATTAAAGCGTACAGACACAGCGTCAACGAGTTTCGACTGTGACTCGATCCAGTTCGAACATGATTTGGCCCAAACCGACCTCCAACCACAAGGCAAGATGGTTGCCCCTTCAAGCTAGCAATTTCGCTGTCCCTAGCATCTGTACAAATTCGAAGCATGCGGGAATCAAACCCATGACCCTCTACCTCTAATATCACTTGTCGAATCGTTGGTGCTCACCTTTAATCCCAAAAGCTCGAGGCGTTAGAAAGATGCAACAAATTCACTTAAAGTGTACAAATACAACGCCCACGGATCTCGATTGTGACTTGACCCAACCAACCTCACGCGCCTTTGAATATAACTCGCCTAATCTGACCTATCGCTATTTCGAACGTGACTCGATCCAATCTAGCATCCAGCCGCAAGACAGAATGATGGCCCTTTAAACTAACAACTCTGGCATACATAAGTCATAGCCTCTTTTCATAAAAATAAAAGAAAAGGAAGGGTGGATGGAGAAGGAGAAGGGAATAGGAGGAAGAAGGTTAGGGAGAAAAAGAATAAGAGAAAAATACGAAGGGGTGTATAAAATATGATCGATGAAATAAGAAGGTTGAGAAAGATAACCGATTATATAAGGCAAGAATACTTTTGGTTGTCAAATAAAAAACTTATCGAAAATATAAAAATATCAAAATAAACAGTGGACGCTAAAACAAAAATAAAAACAGAAATCGTTTGGTGTAAGATACATTTAATTAATCTGATTTGTAAATAATTCATTTAAATTTACTTTTGGATCACCTAATTTACTAGTGCCAAATCTAGTTTAAATCAAGCCACCAACCCATTTAATCGATTTATTTTAAACAAATACCATTATTAAAGTTGGCAACTATTGACTTTAATGATTAAGAGATAAGAGATATACCTTGTAATAGATCTAAATGCCATGATCTAATCCAATCTAGATCTCAAACTAAGAAAAAAACAATTGGGCAATAGATACTACGTATGAGACCTTTTTTTTTTTTTGGTTTTTCTATGGTCAATGTCTATAATTGCTATCCCTAAATAAGCCCTTTTTGGGTCCAACATAAAACAATGTCTATTTCTAAAGACTTGTCCTTTCAAACTACACAAAATTATTAATCCTTTTACGCAAAGCTTTATCCCTGAGGGGAGTTGAAATGTTGAATGCAAAATAAACTTGTGTTCTATATATTACCAGTATTTACAAGAAAATAGGGTTTCAAATCCATATATTATAATATAAAAAATTATTATATATAATTAATTTAATATTATTTACATACAGCAATTAAATTATATGCTTACCCATGTAAACTTTTGATTAGTAAATATGTCTTTCCAAAATTATATTCTTTTTGGTTAGTTGACTAGTTAAATTCACTATAATAAAATTAGATTATAGGAACACATTTGTGACACTTTTGTATAAGAGTAATATTTATATTTCATCTATATCAAAAATTAGGTTATAGGGACACAGTTTTGGCACACATTATAAAAATGTATCGCTATACACCCTAGCGACGGCACATATAGCAACACTAACAATAAGTGTCGGTATTTTTATCAATAACATTTTTTTTAAATTTTAGAAATATTTAAAAGTGTCGCTATAACATAATTTTGTTATAGAAAGTTGACTTTTCTTTCACAAAATAATTATTTTTTAATATATATATATATATATATATAGAGAGAGAGAGAGAGAGAGAGAGAGAGAGAGTCCGGCTACTATACTATTAATAGTACCAAGTTATTGATGCTATCAAATTTTCTACCCTTAGATAAATCCCTTTGATCGTTTTCATCTATTAGATTTTACTATTTTCCAATCACCTATTAAACCCAAGTGGCCCACTATCATCTCAACCACACATCTTGTAATTCAAGGGTTAAAAACTTAATAGTACCAATGACTTGATACTATTAATAGTATTCCAGCATAACTATATATATATATATATATATATATATATATATATATATATATATATATATATAATTACATTTAACATCATTTATCATTTCAAATGTTTTTACTCTAACTTTCATATAATTCTACACAAATCATAAATTTTGAATCCTAATATTTTTTGTGCAAAATTTATTCTTTTAAAATTAAGACACAAACTAAATGGTAAAAATTTAATAGTCAAACTAATAATAATTAATCTATAAAAATAAAATGCAATGCTTCCCATTCACCGACAGTATAAATCATACATCCTAATCTTTTAGTATTCACATTAGCTCACATATCTGATTATTATATTAATATTATTACTAAAACTCAAAATAGATTTTCTCAATTTTTGAATACGAGTGTGTAAAATGCAGGGAAAGAGCTATGTGGAGGTCCAAATTGACCATAATCCTTCCTAATATTTTTAAAATTATATAAAAATTTATTGTTAAGTTATTAAAAAAATTAAAATAGTATAAATTTTATAAGCCAAAATATTTTTTTTTGAAAACAATAACATTGCCTTGTTGGTCACTAAATGTAAATTTAATTGACTCCAACGTATCGTAATACTTGATTTGTAGATTATATTAGATTTTAATACTTGATATTTTAATATATCATAATAGTTGATTTGCAAATTATACTAGATTTTAATACTTAATTTTTTAAAATAATTTTTCTGTGGATCTTTTGATCATTTTTATTTTAATGGTAAAGATAATTATACTTTAGTTTTTTAAAAAAATATATAAAAAACTCAAAACTTAATTAACAAAAATTATTTATATATAATTTTTTATTAATATTTTTTAAAAATTAATATATTTTGCATAATATATTTTGGCCCCCCTAAAATTAAAATCCTGGCTTCATCCCCGGTATGATGTATATCGTAGTAATTTTTTAAGTAAATTTATTGACCTTAATTTTTTAAAATATATATATAATAATTTAAATTTTATGGGAATAGATTTCACAATTCAAAATTTTGGTTGGACTAGATATAAAATTACGCCATTAACATTAAAAAAAAGGGTGTGTATATATATATATATATATATATATATATATATATATATATATATATATATATATATATATATATATATATATATATATATATATATATAGGGTATATATATATATATATATATATATATATATATATATATATATATATATATATATATATATATATATATATATACATTTAACATCATTTATCATTTCAAATGTTTTTACTCTAACTTTCATATAATTCTGCACAAATCATAAATTTTGAATCCTAATATTTTTTGTGCAAAATTTATTCTTTTAAAATTAAGACACAAACTAAATGGTAAAAATTTAATAGTCAAACTAATAATAATTAATCTATAAAAATAAAATGCAATGCTTCCCATTCACCGACAGTATAAATCATACATCCTAATCTTTTAGTATTCACATTAGCTCACATATCTGATTATTATATTAATATTATTACTAAAACTCAAAATAGATTTTCTCAATTTTTGAATACGAGTGTGTAAAATGCAGGGAAAGAGCTATGTGGAGGTCCAAATTGACCATAATCCTTCCTAATATTTTTAAAATTATATAAAAATTTATTGTTAAGTTATTAAAAAAATTAAAATAGTATAAATTTTATAAGCCAAAATATTTTTTTTTGAAAACAATAACGTTGCCTTGTTGGTCACTAAATGTAAATTTAATTGACTCCAACGTATCGTAATACTTGATTTGTAGATTATATTAGATTTTAATACTTGATATTTTAATATATCATAATAGTTGATTTGCAAATTATACTAGATTTTAATACTTAATTTTTTAAAATAATTTTTCTGTGGATCTTTTGATCATTTTTATTTTAATGGTAAAGATAATTATACTTTAGTTTTTTAAAAAAAATATATAAAAAACTCAAAACTTAATTAACAAAAATTATTTATATATAATTTTTTTATTAATATTTTTTAAAAATTAATATATTTTGCATAATATATTTTGGCCCCCCTAAAATTAAAATCCTGGCTTCATCCCGGTATGATGTATATCGTAGTAATTTTTAAGTAAATTTATTGACCTTAATTTTTTAAAATATATATATAATAATTTAAATTTTATGGGAATAGATTTCACAATTCAAAATTTTGGTTGGACTAGATATAAAATTACGCCATTAACATTAAAAAAAAGGGTGTATATATATATATATATATATATATATATATATATATATATATATATATATATATATATATATATATATATATATATATATATATATATATATATATATATATATAGAGAGAGAGAGAGAGAGAGAGAGAGAGAGAGAGAGAGAGTCCGACTACTATATTCTTATGAGTAAAATTTTTTTATACTCATAAGTTTTCATCTCTTGGATGAAGGAATGTGCTGTTAGGATTTATACTAGTTCCTAAGATTTTTACTATTTCGCCAACAACCTAGTAAACCCTAGGGGAACACTATCATCCTAACCGCACATTGCTTCATCAAAGAGTGAAAAAGTTATGAGTACAAAAGGGTTTATACTCATTAGAGTATAGTAGCCATACGCTATATATATATATATATATATATATATATATATATATATATATATATATATATATATATATAGAGCTAGGCTGGAATACTATTAATAGTACCAAGTTATTGGTACTATTAAGTTTTTTTAACCGTTGAATTAAGAAATATGTGGTTGAGATGATAGTGGGCCCTTTTAGTTTAATGGGTGGTTGGGGAAATAGTAAAATCTAATATATATATATATATATATATATATATATATATATATATATATATATATATATATATATATAGTGATCCGACCCTTAGGGGTATTTTTAGCTCACATGTAAGTTATTCGAGCCTTTGAGTGAAATAAAATTATTTAATTTTCAAAAGTCGGCCGGTACGGGGTGCGTGTATTTTTCTGCGATAGAGCGCGGAAAATGATGACCGACGGTGCGATCGGATCTGAAATCCGATGTCGGGATCTCCCAGAACGGAATTCTTGGTGACGCGGTGATTAGTCATGCATCGGAATCCGTGCAAAATATCTTGCACCCGTTGGAGATAAGGTGGGTTATCTCGTAAGGGATAATTAATTAAGAAATTAATTAATCGGTGACGATAAATAAAAATTGGGAATTTATTTCCAATGATTATTTAATGAAGGTGATTAAATAATCGGTGACCAGGATTTAAAAGGTGAGGATTTTATCTCGTAAGTCAGATATTTATTTGAGAAATAGAAACAGGACATTTGTGGGTTTTTCCTGTTACGTACGTGTAAAATAAACAGGAAATTAATTAAATAAATAAATAATAGGGATTATATAAGTAACCCCGGTTATCGGAAGAAAAACCCTAATTTAATATACCGCCTCCTCAAACCCTCCTCTTTCGTGCGTATCGAAAACCAAATGAAACCCTAATTAGAAAAGAAAGAGGAAAACCCTAACCGGAGGAGAAAAGAGGAAAAGAAGGAGGAAGCGGAGGAACCCGATCGCCCCGATTCACGTGCCGGAGATCGGAGAACGAGACGCCATCGTCTACGGGAAGCGGATCCGGTCTCCAACGCCGAAAGGAAACAAGATCGGTTCTTTAATTCCGATAGATTGAGGTTAGTGGTCGTTAATCTTTTTGTAGAATTAATCGGGGGTTTTTCGTGTCCTTGTAAGGTGATTTAAATCGGAACATCGATCGCGGATTTTCGTCGGGTTTTGATCCATGTTTTATTCTCGTTCTTGACCGGGTGTGATCGAGGATTTTTATCGGATTTTAATTGGTGGTTTTTAATCGGTTTCTTGTTATCGGACCTCCGATCGACGTTTTGGTTGTTCGTCGATCGTTGGTTTAGTCAATAGAATTATCGTGTATTTTTTGAGAATTTTTGGGGAAGTTTCGTTGGAACATAGTGGGTTAACGGGAGGCCGCCGCCGCCGTTGTTGAACGGGAGGCCGCCGCCGTCGTTACCATGGTCGCGGGGTCTTCGCCAGAGTCGCACGGGAGCGAAAACGGAGAAGAAATCGCGAAACGGGAGCGAAAACGGCGAAGAAAATCGCGAAATTAGGGTTTACTGTGCTTGTCCGTACAGCGCGGTCCACGGGTCCAGGCGTGCACCCGGTGCACGCCCGCAGCGTCGGAAGCACCAGACCCGGTACACGGTTTCGTGCACCGGCCCGGCCCAAGGCGCGCGGTGCACGCCTCATGCGTGCACCCGGCGCATGCGCTTGCGGCCGAAGAGCAAGGACCCGGTGCACGCTCGGGTCGTGCACCGGCCCGGCCCGAAACGCGCGGTGCACGCTTCCTGCGTGCACCCGGCGCATGCCGCCGCCGCCTGTCGCCGTAAACCCGGTCCACGGTTGCCCCCGTGCGCCAACCGACAGCCCGAAGTTCATTTGCTCCGTTTTTGCCCGTTTTTCCACCGTTTTGAGCGCCGTTTTCGCCGTTGGGATCGTTATCTCCGTGGCTTTCTTGGCATGGCCACTTGGGATCTTCTTGGTCACTATTTTATTATGTTGGGTGTCGTTTTCGCCGACGCTCCGCGCCTCGACGAAATTGTCGGGGGCGCGCCGTCGGGTCTTTTTCTCATCTTTTCGCCGCCAGGGGTCTTCTCGGTTTAACCATTGATTTTCCGAGTTGACTACCGGTTGAGGGCTGAGATTTGTTGGATTTCCGTTAGCGGTTTTGGGTTCCGGTTTCGGCGAACCGGACGGTGTTGGACTTTTCCGTCAAAAAGAGTAAATTGGGTCTTTTACGTTTTGGACGTTAGTACACGTTGTTGACTATATTTATCCTTGCGGACTTTTCGTAGGTCCAGGTGCGCAGCGGGAGTGTGTGAAAGATCCGAGTGTTCCGATCTTCCCGCAACAAGGTGGGTGTACGGTTGCTATAAGTGCAACAAGTGCAGTAAGTGCATCTATCGTCATTAAAAATGCTCTCAATTTACCTAACAAAGTAGTTGGACAGTTCAACCTTTCGCATAATTGTATTTTTTTATCTAACAATTAAAGCGGCTGCGGTCGCGGTGCTCACTACACGCCGTTCTCGGCAAATCCGTATTCGGATGCTGCACGTACACCGGCGGATCGGGCCACCGCATGGTGTACTTTTCCGGAAAAGTGGTCTTTTTGACCCGTGTGCCCCACGAAAGTATAGGTGCGAGTGGGGACCTCTTCGCGCCAGCTGAAGGTGACGCACCAGCACCGTGAAGAGGTAAAAGCATCAAAGGTGATTGCGCACGAGGGGAGACTTCAGTCTCTCCGACAGGTACTCTGGGGTTGGTGCCCAACTTAATTGATAAATCTGGGGTCGGTGCCCAGCTAAATTATGTGCAGGGTTTTAGCGAAAGGTTTCGGTGTAATCGGTTTGTTTCCCCTTCTTTGTTCTTATTAGACATCTACTTTGTTTGTCACTGACTTTACCTACTCGGTGACAGGTGCTACTAGGTGCGTTAGCCGGGACGGCGGTGAGACTGCGTCGTGAGGACCGTAGTCAGGACACTTGGTTTTCATCTCATTTCCCTTTCTACTTTGAATAGTCTTTTGCTTGTGGATTACTTTAGTTGTGGACATGTATTAGTTAGCTCTGTGGATGAGGTGTACTTTTATGCTTTTGATATTTTTAGTGGTGTTTTCTTACGCGGCACGTTTTCACGATAAACTGATTGATTGCGAAAATATTTTCTCAAAACGAAGTGCCGTGTGGGCACGGGTTTTACAAACGCTGGGTTTTATCCTTTCCAAACGTTGACGCCGCTTTATAAACTTGTTTGGTTTAGTGATGTATGTCTACTGTATGGTTGATGGTTGATGTTTGATGCTGTAAATGAATCGCATGTTGTAAATGAGACGCCGTGCATATACAAAGGAGACTCTGTCCGTGGGCAGAGAGAATTTGTGTATGTGGCGGTCTGGCATGCACCGGGGATGAGGTTTATGCTACTATATTGAGAAAAAAAAAAAAAATAGACACGCAATTTTCCGCTTTGATTGACTCAAAAACCCCCAGGGGCATGACAGATAAAATGGTATCAGAGAAAAACAACCATAACCATAGTAGACGTGATCCACATCCACAGTGTAAGGTGCCACAAGCAAATTGGACATGAGATAACCAAGGTGTAGGTGCGGTAGTACGTGAGAGTACGGGGAAAAAGGGGATTTAATGTAGGTGTGTTCGTAAATCTAGGTGCTAGGGTGATAACCTTAGGGCTAACTTGGTTTCTTTGTTTGCACGGTTAATGGCCCGAAACTGCTCTTCAATCGATGGTGCAGAAGAGGATACGACGGTTCCGGCAACAGTGGAGAATCGGCTACTCCAACAACGGATTACGCGACATGGCATAGCGCTCTCCCCTTTTTGTTAGGAAAGACGAACCCCACCAGGCTCGCCTTCACAAGCGTGGTCCATATAGCGACGCTAATCGGGTAATACCGACGGTGGGTCTACCCGCTTACCGAGAAGTGATCGATAGGACCACTATGGTGGGGCGGGAATTGGCCGTTCCACGCACCCGGCAGAAGGATCATGAGTCTGCCGGGGGCCGAAACGACCCCAGCCCTTCTCAGGAGGGGGATTTTCTAGCGGAGACCGGCCATGCATCATCTACAGAGGAGCACCTCGGGGGAAATTTTTCATTCCGGAAGCACGACCTTTGCTTCTAACGTGACAAACTGGGACAGTTCCGTTTTTACTGCCCCGAACCCGGGAATGATACTTCGGAGTCGCGACATGGATGAGGGGTTTTATGCGACGACACGACAAAGGACGCACTACCCGAGGGAAGTAGTAGCAGGAAAGACCCCTTACGAAGAGTAATGTTGGTCTTGACCCCGGGAGAACCCTTAGGAGCAAATACTCTGTACCCTTCTTGTAGTGAACCGGAATTTGGAATATAAATAAATGTAAATAAAATGGTATGAAATACTATTTTATTGAGTTAGAAAGGTACAGGATGACCTGAAAATGAATTGGGCCCAAATCGGGATTAAAATAAGATATCTAGAATCTTATATGAGAAATGGGCCCAGATTGTAGTGGAAATTTACAGTCTCAGAAAATTCTGAGAAAATTTCGGGAGCTCCGTAAATATGTTTTAAGGCCACAGTGAAGTTTCGCGTTGATCGGACACCCGGATTGAGAGAACGGGCTCCGCCAGCGAATTCAAAGACAGTGGGACTTTTGGCAGAACAAAAAGGGTCCCAACTGAAAAGTTTAAGTACCATGAGGTAAATTAAGTTAAACTGTGGCTGCCCGTCAAAATTGAGCGAAAACGGGCGAAGAACGGGCGCGAGAACGGACGAAAAACGGGCGAAAACTGGGCTTGGGCCCAAGTTTCGGGCGCCCGAAAGTGAGTTCCGGGCGCCCGGAAGCTACTGTAGCACACCCGGTTTTTCGGGCTGCAGTGAACCGGGTTCGGGCACTGTAGCGAACCGGTTACTGTAGCAGCCCGGTCCGAAGGGGGTGCGCCCGGGAAATTTCTGTGCGCGCCCGGAAAGTACTGTAGCAGGTGGGCTTTCGGGCTGCAGTGAACCGGGTTTGAGCACTGTAGCAAACCGGTTACTGTAGCAGCCCGGACCGGATTGAGGTTACGCCCGGAAATTACTGTGTGCGCCCCGAATGTTACTGTAGCAGCGCCGAAATCCGAGTGGCACGGATCCCGAGGCATCGGGCACGGATCCCGAGGCATCGGGCACGGATCCCGAGGCAGTTGTCACGGATCCCGAGGACACGGGCGCGAATCCCGAGGCGCGCGTGGTGGGTGAGGACCGCCACGTGGCGCCTCCTCATTGGTCGGTCTGACCGAGGGAGCGTGGGCGTGCGCGGGGAATACGCGCGGACCCTGACGCGGCGTCAGCGGGGACGCCACGTGGCGTCTCCCCATTGGCCGCAGCGGCCGAGGCGCAGGCGTGCGCGGGGGGAAGGCGCGCGGGCCCTGGCGCGTGTCAGCGGGGCACGGCCACGTGTCGGGCCTCCCATTCGCTGGTCAGCGCGACGCGACGCGCTGACGCGACGGGGCGCAGCTACCGCAGGCGGTAGTGCGGTCCACGTGGCGGCCTCCCATTGGCCGCCACTGTTCGTTGGTCGCGGTGCATGGGTCCACCGGCCACGTGTCGGCCCCTGGTTGGCCCGAGCGTGGTGACGTGGCGCTGAGCTGGCGCAGGCGTGGACGCGTAGACCGCGGCGGGCCGGTTACTGTAGCCGCCCGGAAACTTTCGGGCGCCCGAAAGGGTGCGCCCGAAAGTCCGGAAATGGCCTATTTAGGCCCAAATCGCCCCATTCTTCCTCCTTTTTCCCCTTTTGGGCTTCACCCGAGCGTGCGGGAGAGGGAGAAGGCGATTTTCGCCGGGGGTCTTCGAGGGCGCACGAGCACGCCGTGGACTCCGTGGAGCGCGCGAGTTGCTCCAAAAAGGCTAATGGGCACAATGGGCGTCACGGCATTGACAAGGTAGGCCCCGTGTGTCGTTCTTGCGGTATTTTTGGCACAGTTTCTACATTTCCTTTGGACTTTGGATTTGACCCCTTTGCCCACGTGCGTGCAGGGTCCGAAAAGTATGCATCGTTTTGCGTGCAACCCTACAGTGGGGTGTGCACCGTTTTGCGTGCCCATATGGGGTACGTGCTCCGTTTTGCGTGCGGGTTGGATCAATGCGCGCCGTTTTTGCGTGTAGAATCTAATGGTTTGCATCGTTTTTCGTGCAGGTAGGAAAAGATGTGCACCGTTTTACGTGCAACCCTACAGTCAGAGTGCACGTTTTGCGTGCAGATTTGAGGTACGTGCACCGTTTCGCGTGCAGGTCGCGTTGTCGCGCATGGTTTTGCGTGCAGGTTAAAATGGCGCGCACCATTTTGCGTGTGGGTTATTTTTAATAACGTGCTCCGTTTTGCGCACAGGTTTGGTGGACGTACACCGTTTTGCGTGCAGACTCGAGAGAAGTGCACCGTTTTGCGTGCAAGCTCGAGGGAACAAGTGGAATCGCGCGGAGACCAATTGCAAGTGTCTACAAGCAATTGGGTACACTACAAGGTGGGAAATTCTGCCGAAATTGGGTGACCTCTCCCCTTGCACCTTTGCTTTTCGATTCGAAGCATGATAGTAGCCTGTTAGAGGCGTTAGGTAATTATGAATAAGATTGCATGTTTAGAGGAACACAGATGAAAAGAGCAACTGTTGGTTGCCATAACAGATGATATATGTGCATGTGTAGAGAAATTTAGAGGAAAAGTGATATTTATGATTTATCCACAATAGGGGATAAATTTGTATGTGTAGATGGACACAGATGATAAATGCAACTGTCAGTTGCCAAAAGGAGATAATTCATTTTCATGTGCAAAAAGAACTTAGAGGATAAATATTATTTTTATGATGGATATGAAAATAATTGCATGCGTAGAAATGAGTAATTACTTGATGACTGTGATCATGTTAGGGTACAACCCTAGGAATCATGTGATATAAGGGAACAGAACTTGTTGGTAGTAAGACTAGGAGAAAACCTAGTTTAGGGGTTTGACGAGTGACATCAACTTAGGAGTTATCCTAGGAAGGATGAGTGGCATGGTCTTAGGTGATAACCTAAGGACACTGGATAGAGTGATCAACATAGAGTCAGAAAACTCTAGGTGTATATGACATGGAACTTAGGTAAAGAGAACCTAAGGAGAACTAGTGTTCAACATAGAGTCAAGGAACTCTAGGATGAGTATGACATGGAACTTAGGTAAGGAAACCTAAGGTGAACTAGAGGTCAGCATAGAGTCATGGAACTCTAGGACAAGTATGACATGTGACTTAGGTAAAGGGAACCTAAGTTGAGCTAGAAGAGTTTAAACTCACAGACAGGAAAATAGAGTCAAGTTGACTCTAGGATTCAGTAAGGAATCAGGAGGATGGAAAAAGTGGATCAAGTGTGGAGATATGAAAGGGAAAACAGAAAAGTAGAGTCAATGTAATTCTAAGATAACAGTGGAACATGGAATTAGAGTCAGTGTAACTCTAAGTTAATGGTGAAACAGGAAAACAGAGTTTAGTTAACTCTAGGATTCAGTGAGGAATCAGAAATGTGGGATGAGATCCCCAGTTTAAAGAGTTGATCAAATATAACCCTAGAAGGTCATAGGGTGTCTGGGCAAATGGATAATAACTTTAACTTCAATTTGAGTTAAAGAAATAAAAGAGAAATGTTTAAGGGTCCAGGAGACTCTCTAGTTATCCTTATGGCAAGACCTAGGATAAGAGAAAAATTGTTGCTAAAAGGCAAAGATTAAAAGCAAGCTAAAAGTGGCTAAAGCATAAAGAAATGTAATGGCGCCTTCGAATTTGAGACTCGTCAAGTGGAGCAGGACTCCCTGGGCAGTGACCCGTCGGACGAGGTACTTTCGAAGGGCTAAAAGTGAAAGCAAGGAGCTAAATGCTCGAAGAACAGAGAAAGTAAATTGCCAGTGGCAAAATGGGAGCTATAAGCTCGAATAAGAAAGGAAAGCAAGTGTTCAAAAGCAAAGAGGCTAAGAACTAAAATAAAAGAGAAGAAAAAGAAAAGAAAAGAAAGAAAAATTAAAGATAAAACGGGCGTACCTCCGGGGGCGAACGTACAACGGTCAGGAGTTGGACAGGGTCCCTCTCCCGGGCAGCGACCCGTATGACTGGTAGATAGAGTACTCTTGTCAGAGTTGGGCAGTGACCCTATCGGGCAGTGTCCCGTATGACAAGTCCCCCGGCAGGACGGTGGTGGGTAACTTACTCGCGAGTGTTATCGGCAACCTTAGCCGCCGCCGCCGCTGGGGAAGGGACAGTTACACTGACGGAGCGAGAACGAGTGCGGGCCAACCTGGCGGATTTCATGAAGTTCGAACCACCCACGTTTGAGGGGGAGACGACTGATCCTTGGGTCGTCGAAAAGTGGGTGGGATCGATGGAAAAGTTGTTCGAGGACTTACTCATCGAGGACCCCGAGCGCGTCCCCCTGGCGGTTCACTTCCTGGAGGGAAACGCTCGTTTATGGTGGAAGACGGTGCGCCCTGATCCCACCAAGGGCACCGTGCTTCTATCATGGACGACGTTCAAGCAGGAACTGTTTGGGGCCTTCTTCACAAGTAGCACCAAGAAGAAACTGGAGGACGACCTGAACCACATTCAGCAAGGGAGCAAGACGGTTATGGAATATCAGCGCGAATTCGTGCGCCTGGCAAATTGCGTCCCGTTTGTCATAAGGGACGAATCCCACAAGGCGCAACTGTTCGTGGATGGGTTGCGAAGTGATATCTTCCAGGTGGTTCAGGCCGCTGACTTACATACGTTCCAGAAAGTGGTCGACCGGGCCACTGTCGTAGAGCGCGGGTTCGCCGTTACCCGTGCTAGGAGGGAGGCCCCGGCACAGCATGAAGATAGAAAGCGGCAACAGCAAAGCTTCGGGGGGGGGTCATCTGCGGGGAGCCGACCCCCAAAGCGGTGGAGGTCACAGTCGGGAGCACGGAGCGCACCTACGGGAGGGCCGAGACCCAAGAGACAGGCCTTGTGTGATCTGCGGGGGAGCGCACGGAGTGTTGGATTGCCCCCAGAGAGTTGATCATTGCTTCCGTTGCGGCAAGCAGGGGCACTTCCGCCGCAACTGCCCCCTTGCCTTGGGACCAGCCTCCTCTGCCGCTTCCACGCCTTCACCACAACTGTCGGGGCGGGGGAAAGCTCCTATGGGGTCGACCTCTAGGCCCCCGGCTTCGCGGCGCGAGGAGGAGGGCAGCCTCAACCGGGCGGGCGAATTTATTCAATGACCCGCCGGGAATCGGACCCACCGGAGGACGTACTCGCAGGTATTACTTCTGTTTCAAATTCCCGTGCTAGAACCCTCTTTGACACTGGAGCAACCCACTCGTTCATTTCTCGTGACTATGTGTTTATGCATGATCTTGGGGAGACCCTCTCCAAAGCCGTTTGACGGTCCAGACGGCGGGTGGGACACTGGAGGCGACCGGTTTCGTGGCCACCTGCCCGATTAAACTGGGCGACTGGCTTGCCCTTGGGATTTAGTGGTGATCCCTCTGAAGGAGTACGATGTCGTGTTGGGCATGGATTGGCTCTCAAGGTACCAAGCGCTTATCGACTGCGAGAAGAGGATGGTACAACTACAAGAACCAAGTTTCCCTAAAAATGCGTACTTGGCGTGCAAGAGCACCTCCTTTCCGGCAGTTATCTCGGCGGCTCGAGCCAGGAGCTGGTAGAGGGTGGGTGTGTGGCCTACTTTGCATCGGTGGACCTGGTTACCCGACCCTCCACGACACCTTCAGACATCCCAGTGGTGAGGGACTTCCCCGACGTCTTCCCAGCGGAACTGCCCGGGTTACCCCCGGAGAGGGAAGTGGTGTTCCCTATTGAACTCTTACCGGGTACTCAACCTATCACGAAGGCGCCCTACCGAATGGCCTTCGCGGAGTTGAAGGAGCTAAAGGCGCAACTGGAGGACCTCTTAGACAAAGGGTTATCAGGCCGAGTGTGTCACCCTGGGGCGCACCGGTACTCTTTGTACGGAAGAAGGACGGAAGCCTGCGTCTCTGCATCGACTACAGAGGAATAAACAAGGTACAGTAAAGAATAAGTACCCCCTGCCTAGAATCGACGACCTCTTCGACCAATTGCGGGGGGCGACGGTCTTCTCAAAGATTGACCTGCAATCGGGCTACCATCAGCTCCGGGTTCGGAACGAAGATATTCCGAAGACCGCCTTCCGGACCCGGTATGGCCACTACGAGTTTACGGTCATGCCGTTCGGGCTTACGAACGCCCCCGCGGTCTTTATGGATATGATGAACCGGATCTTCAGACCATTCCTAGACCGGTTCGTAGTGGTCTTCATCGACGACATACTGATCTATTCGCCCACCGACGAGGAGCACGAGGACCATTTACGAACGATTCTCCAAACTCTCAGGGAGCAGAAGCTGTTCGCTAAGCTTAAAAAGTGTGAGTTCTGGCTACGCGAAGTGGGATTCCTGGGGCATGTGATCTCGGCGAAGGGAATCGCCGTGGACCCCAAGAAGGTGGAATCGGTGATCGACTGGCAGCCGCCGACGACGGTGACGGAGGTCCGCAGTTTCTTGGGACTGGCGGGATATTACAGACGCTTTGTCGAGGGTTTCTCGAAATTGCGGCCCCTTAAACCGGTTGACCAAGAAAGGAGAAAAGTTTGTATGGACGACCAAATGCCAGGAGAGCTTTGAAGAACTCAAAAGAAGGCTAACCAGGGCACCAATTCTTGTACTACCAACACCCGGAGAGGACTATGAGGTGTACTGCGACGCTTCGAGGATCGGCCTTGGGGGTGTCCTAATGCAACAGGGGAAAGTAATAGCCTATGCATCCAGGCAGCTGAAGGACTATGAAAGGAACTACCCGATACACGACTTGGAGCTGGCTGCAGTTGTCTTTGTTCTAAAGTTATGGAGACACTACCTCTTTGGTGTCCACTGTAACATCTTCTCGGATCACCAGAGTCTTAAATACCTGTTCACCCAAAAGGAACTAAACCTGCGGCAGAGGCGGTGGCTTGAGTTACTGAAGGATTACGACCTAACAATTCAATACCACCCCGGGAAGGCAAACGTGGTGGCGGACGCTCTGAGCAGAAAAGGGCGATTGGAAGGAGGATCAGTGGGCGCGATAACTGAGCAGAGCAACTTGATCGCGGAATTCTCACGACTAAGGTTGGAAGTAGTGCCAGCAGGCACGGTTGCGCAACTTTAACTTTGGTGGTCAAGCCGACACTGCTCGAGAGGATTCGAGAGGGACAGCAGGCGGACTCGCACTTACAGCTCGTAAGAGACAAGATCCCACCGGATCAGGGAGGTGACTTTTCAGTGGGAGACGACGGCACTCTACGGTTCCGCGGGCGGATTTGCGTGCCGGATACCCCGGAATTGAAAGAGGAAATTCTAACAGAGGCACACAGCGCCCCTTATGCGGCGCATCCAGGAGGCACAAAGATGTACAGAGACCTCAAGCAGACCTTCTGGTGGCCCAAGTTGAAGAGGGATGTGACTCAGCATGTGGCTCACTGCCTGGTGTGCCAACAGATAAAGGCGGAACATCAGCGGCCGGCGGGAAATTACAACCCTTACCAGTGCCAGAATGGAAGTGGGATCATATCACCATGGACTTCGTCACCGGGTTCCCACGTTCACAGCAAGGACATGACACAATATGGGTCGTGGTGGACCGGCTAACCAAGTCAGCGCACTTCCTGCCCATCCACACAACCTGGACCAGAGAGCGGTTGGCTCAGGTCTACCTCAGCGAGATTGTGAGACTGCATGGAGTACCGGCATCGATCACATCAGATAGAGACACGCGCTTCGTCTCGAAGTTTTGGCAGAGTCTGCAGCGAGCCTTGGGGACCAAATTGCAGTTCAGCACGGCCTTTCACCCCAGACAGACGGGCAATCGGAGCGAGTGATACAGACGCTAGAGGACCTGCTTCGGGCCTGTGTACTCGATTGGGGGGTCGGTTGGGAGCGTTACCTGCCACTTGTAGAATTTGCTTACAACAACAGCCACCAGGCCAGCATCCAGATGGCACCCTACGAAGCCTTATACGGGAGACGCTGCCGATCCCCGATCTGTTGGGACGACTTGGGAGAACGGAAGTTCTTGGGACCCGATTTGGTGGAAGAAACAGAAGAGAAGGTGCGCCTCATCAGACAGCGCTTACTAACCGCCCAGAGTCGACAAAAGAGCTACGCGGATCGGAGACGCCGCGACTTGGAGTTCCAGGTGGGAGAACACGTGTTTTTGCGGGTCTCGCCGTCCAGGGGGATCAAGCGATTCGGGTTAAAGGGCAAGCTGAGCCCGCGGTTTGTGGGGCCGTTCGAGATCCTGGAGCGCATTGGCCCAGTGGCTTACCGCCTCGCCCTACCACCGAACCTCAACCAAGTCCACGACGTGTTCCACGTTTCGATGCTCAAGAAATACCTCCCCGACCCATCGCATGTTCTGGACGTCTCGACACTCGAACTGAAAGAGGACCTAAGCTTCGAGGAAACCCCGGTGCGAATCCTGGCAAGAGAGAGCAAGACACTGCGAAACCGAGTCATTCCCTACGTGAAGGTGCTTTGGAACAACCACGAGGAGCGGGAAGCGACGTGGGAGCTAGAGTCGAAGTTGAGGGAGGGCTACCTTTATTTTCACCGCGGACCAGGGTTGAGTTTCGGGGACGAAACTCGTTTTAAGAGGTGAGTGGTGTAGTAACCGTGGGTTCGTTTGCCTTTCTAGACCTCTCTTGATTTTTTTACTTAATCCGCTCTTACCGACTAGGGGTCCGGGGGTGACTGATAATTTCCGTTTTTT
>JAQOTM010000533.1:88497-151857 GCA_029168755.2 Tillandsia fasciculata
CAAGGGCAGTGATGAAAATGTTGCCTCATTATTCAAGCCGACCTATTCTCATCTTTATTTCTTATCCAAGAAAACTTATTCGGTTAAAATTTTTTATAATATTTTATATTATTTTGTATAATATTTTTTATTAACTTTACCGGTAAAATATTTTATAATTGATTTTTAAATTATTTTATAAATAATATGAGTATTAAAAAATTAAATATAATTCTTTTTATTAAAATATTTTATTTCATATATTATATTTTATATGAAGTGTTACATATAAAACAGGCATACATAAGGGCAATATTGGTATTTTAAAAAAACTCAATCTACTTTTTTTATTATTCTCTATTTAAGAAAAATTTCAAACAAAAAAATCCTTATTCTTCATAATAATAGAATTTCATACAAAATACGAAAATTATTTTATTCTTCTTTGTCCTCGAATATGCCCAAAACCCAGAATAAAAATATTTATCCTTCTAAATATTGTTCTATTATCTAATGCAACCTTAATGTGTACAAACACAGCACCCAAAAGTATCGATTGTTATTCGGTTCAACCATCCTCACGCCACTTCAAACATAACTCGACCCAACCCAACCTCTCGTTATTTTGAAAGTAACCAATTCACTTAAAGCATGCAGACACAGGATCATGAGTCTCGATTGTGACTCGACTCAACCAACCTCACGCCAGTTCGAACATGCACGACTCAACCCAACCCGACCTCCCATCATTTTGGAATGCGATTCGGCCTCCTGCGATTTTGAAAGTAACCAATTCATTTAATTAAAGCGTACAGACACAGCGTCAACGAGTTTCGACTGTGACTCGATCCAGTTCGAACATGATTGGCCCAAACCGACCTCCAACCACAAGGCAAGATGGTTGCCCCTTCAAGCTAGCAATTTCGCTGTCCCTAGCATCTGTACAAATTCGAAGCATGCGGGAATCAAACCCATGACCCTCTACCTCTAATATCACTTGTCGAATCGTTGGTGCTCACCTTTAATCCCAAAAGCTCGAGGCGTTAGAAAGATGCAACAAATTCACTTAAAGTGTACAAATACAACGCCCACGGATCTCGATTGTGACTTGACCCAACCAACCTCACGCGCCTTTGAATATAACTCGCCTAATCTGACCTATCGCTATTTCGAACGTGACTCGATCCAATCTAGCATCCAGCCGCAAGACAGAATGATGGCCCTTTAAACTAACAACTCTGGCATACATAAGTCATAGCCTCTTTTCATAAAAATAAAAGAAAAGGAAGGGTGGATGGAGAAGGAGAAGGGAATAGGAGGAAGAAGGTTAGGGAGAAAAAGAATAAGAGAAAAATACGAAGGGGTGTATAAAATATGATCGATGAAATAAGAAGGTTGAGAAAGATAACCGATTATATAAGGCAAGAATACTTTTGGTTGTCAAATAAAAAACTTATCGAAAATATAAAAATATCAAAATAAACAGTGGACGCTAAAACAAAAATAAAAACAGAAATCGTTTGGTGTAAGATACATTTAATTAATCTGATTTGTAAATAATTCATTTAAATTTACTTTTGGATCACCTAATTTACTAGTGCCAAATCTAGTTTAAATCAAGCCACCAACCCATTTAATCGATTTATTTTAAACAAATACCATTATTAAAGTTGGCAACTATTGACTTTAATGATTAAGAGATAAGAGATATACCTTGTAATAGATCTAAATGCCATGATCTAATCCAATCTAGATCTCAAACTAAGAAAAAAACAATTGGGCAATAGATACTACGTATGAGACCTTTTTTTTTTTTTGGTTTTTCTATGGTCAATGTCTATAATTGCTATCCCTAAATAAGCCCTTTTTGGGTCCAACATAAAACAATGTCTATACTTGTCCTTTCAAACTACACAAAATTATTAATCCTTTTATGCAAAGCTTTATCCCTGAGGGGAGTTGAAATGTTGAATGCAAAATAAACTTGTGTTCTATATATTACCAGTATTTACAAGAAAATAGGGTTTCAAATCCATATATTATAATATAAAAAATTATTATATATAATTAATTTAATATTATTTACATACAGCAATTAAATTATATGCTTATCCATGTAAACTTTTGATTAGTAAATATGTCTTTCCAAAATTATATTCTTTTTGGTTAGTTGACTAGTTAAATTCACTATAATAAAATTAGATTATAGGAACACATATTTGTGACACTTTTGTATAAGAGTAATATTTATATTTCATCTATATCCAAAATTAGGTTATAGGGACACAGTTTTGGCACACATTATAAAAATGTATCGCTATACACCCTAGCGACGGCACATATAGCAACACTAACAATAAGTGTCGGTATTTTTATCAATAACATTTTTTTTAGATTTTAGAAATATTTAAAAGTGTCGCTATAACATAATTTTGTTATAGAAAGTTGACTTTTCTTTCACAAAATAATTATTTTTTAATATATATATATATATATAGAGAGAGAGAGAGAGAGAGAGAGTCCGGCTACTATACTACTAATAGTACCAAGTTATTGATGCTATCAAATTTTCTACCCTTAGATAAATCCCTTTGATCGTTTTCATCCATTAGATTTTACTATTTTCCAATCACCTATTAAACCCAAGTGGCCCACTATCATCTCAACCACACATCTTGTAATTCAAGGGTTAAAAACTTAATAGTACCAATGACTTGATACTATTAATAGTATTCCAGCATAACTATATATATATATATATATATATATATATATATATATATATATTAATTACATTTAACATCATTTATCATTTCAAATGTTTTTACTCTAACTTTCATATAATTCTACACAAATCATAAATTTTGAATCCTAATATTTTTTGTGCAAAATTTATTCTTTTAAAATTAAGACACAAACTAAATGGTAAAAATTTAATAGTCAAACTAATAATAATTAATCTATAAAAATAAAATGCAATGCTTCCCATTCACCGACAGTATAAATCGTACATCCTAATCTTTTAGTATTCACATTAGCTCACATATCTGATTATTATATTAATATTATTACTAAAACTCAAAATAGATTTTCTCAATTTTTGAATACGAGTGTGTAAAATGCAGGGAAAGAGCTATGTGGAGGTCCAAATTGACCATAATCCTTCCTAATATTTTTAAAATTATATAAAAATTTATTGTTAAGTTATTAAAAAAATTAAAATAGTATAAATTTTATAAGCCAAAATATTTTTTTTTGAAAACAATAACATTGCCTTGTTGGTCACTAAATGTAAATTTAATTGACTCCAACGTATCGTAATACTTGATTTGTAGATTATATTAGATTTTAATACTTGATATTTTAATATATCATAATAGTTGATTTGCAAATTATACTACATTTTAATACTTAATTTTTTAAAATAATTTTTCTGTGGATCTTTTGATCATTTTTATTTTAATGGTAAAGATAATTATACTTTAGTTTTTTAAAAAAATATATAAAAAACTCAAAACTTAATTAACAAAAATTATTTATATATAATTTTTTTATTAATATTTTTTAAAAATTAATATATTTTGCATAATATATTTTGGCCCCCCTAAAATTAAAATCCTGGCTTCATCCCCGGTATGATGTATATCGTAGTAATTTTTTAAGTAAATTATTGACCTTAATTTTTTAAAATATATATATAATAATTTAAATTTTATGGGAATAGATTTCACAATTCAAAATTTTGGTTGGACTAGATATAAAATTACGCCATTAACATTAAAAAAAAGGGTGTGTATATATATATATATATATATATATATATATATATATATATATATATATATATATATATATATATATATATATATATATATAGAGGGTATATATATATATATATATATATATATATATATATATATATATATATATATATATATATATATATATTAATTACATTTAACATCATTTATCATTTCAAATGTTTTTACTCTAACTTTCATATAATTCTGCACAAATCATAAATTTTGAATCCTAATATTTTTTGTGCAAAATTTATTCTTTTAAAATTAAGACACAAACTAAATGGTAAAAATTTAATAGTCAAACTAATAATAATTAATCTATAAAAATAAAATGCAATGCTTCCCATTCACCGACAGTATAAATCATACATCCTAATCTTTTAGTATTCACATTAGCTCACATATCTGATTATTATATTAATATTATTACTAAAACTCAAAATAGATTTTCTCAATTTTTGAATACGAGTGTGTAAAATGCAGGGAAAGAGCTATGTGGAGGTCCAAATTGACCATAATCCTTCCTAATATTTTTAAAATTATATAAAAATTTATTGTTAAGTTATTAAAAAAATTAAAATAGTATAAATTTTATAAGCCAAAATATTTTTTTTTGAAAACAATAACGTTGCCTTGTTGGTCACTAAATGTAAATTTAATTGACTCCAACGTATCGTAATACTTGATTTGTAGATTATATTAGATTTTAATACTTGATATTTTAATATATCATAATAGTTGATTTGCAAATTATACTAGATTTTAATACTTAATTTTTTAAAATAATTTTTCTGTGGATCTTTTGATCATTTTTATTTTAATGGTAAAGATAATTATACTTTAGTTTTTTAAAAAAATATATAAAAAACTCAAAACTTAATTAACAAAAATTATTTATATATAATTTTTTTATTAATATTTTTTAAAAATTAATATATTTTGCATAATATATTTTGGCCCCCCTAAAATTAAAATCCTGGCTTCATCCCCGGTATGATGTATATCGTAGTAATTTTTTAAGTAAATTTATTGACCTTAATTTTTTAAAATATATATATAATAATTTAAATTTTATGGGAATAGATTTCACAATTCAAAATTTTGGTTGGACTAGATATAAAATTACGCCATTAACATTAAAAAAAAGGGTGTATATATATATATATATATACCTATATATATATATATATATATATATATATATATATATATATATATATATATATAGGGTATATATATATATATATATATATATATATAGAGAGAGAGAGAGAGAGAGAGAGAGAGAGAGAGAGAGAGAGAGTCCGACTACTATATTCTTATGAGTAAAATTTTTTTATACTCATAAGTTTTCATCTCTTGGATGAAGGAATGTGCTGTTAGGATTATACTAGTTCCTAAGATTTTTACTATTTCGCCAACAACCTAGTAAACCCTAGGGGAACACTATCATCCTAACCGCACATTGCTTCATCAAAGAGTGAAAAAGTTATGAGTACAAAAGGGTTTATACTCATTAGAGTATAGTAGCCATACGCTATATATATATATAATATATATATATATATATATATATATATATATATATATATATATATATATAGAGCTAGGCTGGAATACTATTAATAGTACCAAGTTATTGGTACTATTAAGTTTTTTTAACCGTTGAATTAAGAAATATGTGGTTGAGATGATAGTGGGCCATTTTAGTTTAATGGGTGGTTGGGGAAATAGTAAAATCTAATATATATATATATATATATATATATATATATATATATATATATATATATATATATATATATAGTGATCCGACCCTTAGGGGTATTTTTAGCTCACATGTAAATTATTCGAGCCTTTGAGTGAAATAAAATTATTTAATTTTCAAAAGTCGGCCGGTGCGGGGTGCGTGTATTTTTCTGCGATAGAGCGCGGAAAATGATGACCGACGGTGCGATCGGATCTGAAATCCGATGTCGGGATCTCCCAGAACGGAATTCTTGGTGACGCGGTGATTAGTTATGCATCGGAATCCGTGCAAAATATCTTGCACCCGTTGGAGATAAGGTGGGTTATCTCGTAAGGGATAATTAATTAAGAAATTAATTAATCGGTGACGATAAATAAAAATTGGGAATTTATTTCCAATGATTATTTAATGAAGGTGATTAAATAATCGGTGACCAGGATTTAAAAGGTGAGGATTTTATCTCGTAAGTCAGATATTTATTTGAGAAATAGAAACAGGACATTTGTGGGTTTTTCCAGTTACGTACGTGTAAAATAAAGAGGAAATTAATTAAATAAATAAATAATAGGGATTATATAAGTAACCCCGGTTATCGGAAGAAAAACCCTAATTTAATATACCGCCTCCTCAAACCCTCCTCTTTCGTGCGTACCGAAAACCAAACGAAACCCTTGTTAGAAAAGAAAGAGGAAAACCCTAACCGGAGGAGAAAAGAGGAAAAGAAGGAGGAAGCGGAGGAACCCGATCGCCCCGATTCACGTGCCGGAGATCGGAGAACGAGACGCCATCGTCTACGGGAAGCGGATCCGGTCTCCAACGCCGAAAGGAAACAAGATCGGTTCTTTAATTCCGATAGATTGAGGTTAGTGGTCGTTAATCTTTTTGTAAATTAATCGGGGGTTTTTCGTGTTCTTGTAAGGTGATTTAAATCGGAACATCGATCGCGGATTTTCGTCGGGTTTTGATCCATGTTTTATTCTCGTTCTTGATCGGGTGTGATCGAGGATTTTTATCGGATTTTAATTGGTGGTTTTTAATCGGTTTCTTGTTATCGGACCTCCGATCGACGTTTTGGTTGTTCGTCGATCGTTGGTTTAGTCATTAGAATTATCGTGTATTTTTTGGGAATTTTTGGGAAGTTTCGTTGGAACATAGTGGGTTAACGGGAGGCCGCCGCCGCCGTTGTTAAACGGGAGGCCGCCGCCGTCGTTACCATGGTCGCGGGGTCTTCGCCGGAGTCGCACGGGAGCGAAAACGGAGAAGAAATCGCGAAACGGGAGCGAAAACGGCGAAGAAAACGCGAAATTAGGGTTTACTGTGCTTGTCCGTACAGCGCGGTCCACGGGTCCAGGCGTGCACCCGGTGCACGCCCGCAGCGTCGGAAGCACCAGACCCGGTGCACGGTTTCGTGCACCGGCCCGGCCCAAGGCGCGCGGTGCACGCCTCATGCGTGCACCCGGCGCACGCGCTTGCGGCCGAAGAGCAAGGACCCGGTGCACGCTCGGGTCGTGCACCGGCCCGGCCCGAAATGCGCGGTGCACGCTTCCTGCGTGCACCCGGCGCATGCCGCCGCCGCCTGACGCCGTAAACCCGGTCCACGGTTGCCCCCGTGCACCAACCGACAGCCCGAAGTTCATTTGCTCCGTTTTTGCCCGTTTTTCCACCGTTTTGAGCGCCGTTTTCGCCGTTGGGATCGTTATTTCCGTGGCTTTCTTGGCATGGCCACTTGGGATCTTCTTGGTCACTATTTTATTATGTTGGGTGTCGATTTCGCCGACGCTCCGCGCCTCGACGAAATTGTCGGGTGCGCGCCGTCGGGTCTTTTTCTCATCTTTTCGCCGCCAGGGGTCTTCTTGGTTTAACCATTGATTTCCCGAGTTGGCTACCGGTTGAGGGTTGAGATTTGCTGGATTTCCGTTAGCGGTTTTGGGTTCCGGTTTTCGGCGAACCGGACGGTGTTGGACTTTTCCGTCAAAAAGAGTAAATTGGGTCTTTTACGTTTTGGATGTTAGTACACGTTTTTGACTATAGTTATCCTTGCGGACTTTCTTTAGGTCCAGGTGCGCAGCGGGAGTGCGCGAAGGATTCAGGTGTTCCGATTTCTCTTCAACAAGGTGGGTACGGTTGCTATAAGTGCAACAAGTGCAGTAAGTGCATCTATCGTCATTAAAAGTGCTCTCAATTTACCTAACAAAGTAGATGGACAGTTTAACCTTTCGCATAATTGTATTTTTATCTAACAATTGAAGCGGCTGCGGTCGCGGTGCTCACTACACGCCGATCTCGGCAAATCCGGTTTCGGATGCTGCACGTACACAGGCGGATTGGCCTCCGCATGGTGTACTTTTCCGGAAAAGTGGTCTTTTTGACCCGTGTGCCCCACAAAGTATGGGTGCGAGTGGGGACCTCTTCGCGCCAGCTGAAGGTGACGCACCAGCACCGTGAAGAGGTAAAAGCATCAAAGGTGATTGCGCACGAGGGGAGACTTTAGTCTCTCCGACAGGTACTCTGGGGTTGGTGCCCAACTTAATTGATAAATCTGGGGTTGGTGCCCAGCTAAATTATGTACAGGGTTTTAGCGAAAGGTTTCGGTGTAATCGGTTTGTTTCCCCTTCTTTGTTCTTATTAGACATCTACTTTGTTTGTCACTGACTTTACCCACTCCGTGACAGGTGCTACTAGGTGCGTTAGCCGGGATGGCGGTGAGACTGCGTCGTGAGGACCGTAGTCAGGACACTTGGTTTTCATCTCATTTCCCTTTTACTTTAAATAGTTTTTGCTTGTGGATTACTTTAGTTGTGGACATGTATTAGTTAGCTCTGTGGATGAGGTGTACTTTTATGCTTTTGATATTTTTAGTGGTGTTTTCTTACGCGGCACGTTTTCATGATAAACCAAATGATTGCGAAAATGTTTTCTCAAAACGAAGTGCCGTGTGGGCACGGGTTTTACAAACGCTGGGTTTTATCCTTTCCAAACGTTGACGCCGCTTTATAAACTTGTTTGGTTTGGTGATGTATGTCTACTGTATGGTTGATGGTTGATGTTTGATGATGTAAATGAATCGTATGTTGTAAATGAGACGCCGTGCATATACAAAGGAGACTCTGTCCGTGGGCAGAGAGAATTTGTGTATGTGGCGGTCTGGCACGCACCGGGGATGAGGTTTATGTTACTATATTAAAAAAAAAAAAAAATAGACACGCAATTTTCCGCTTTGATTGACTCAAAAACCCCCGGGGGCGTGACAGATTAAATGGTATCAGAGAAAAACAACCATAACCATAGTAGACGTGATCCACATCCACAGTGTAAGGTGCCACAAGCAAATTGGACATGAGATAACCAAGGTGTAGGTGCGGTAGTACGTGAGAGTACGGGGAAAAAGGGGATTTAATGTAGGTGTGTTCGTAAGTCTAGGTGCTAGGGTGATAACCTTAGGGCTAACTTGGTTTCTTTGTTTGCACGGTTAATGGCCCGAAGCCGCTCTTCAATCGATGGTGCAGAAGAGGATACGACGGTTCCGGCAACAGTGGAGAATCGGCTACTCCAACAACGGATTACGCGACATGGCATAGCGCTCTCCCCTTTTTGTTAGGAAAGACGAACCCCACCAGGCTCGCCTTCACAAGCGTGGTCCACATAGCGACGCTAATCGGGTAATACCGACGGTGGGTCTACCCGCTTACCGAGAAGTGATCGATAGGACCACTATGGTGGGGCGGGAATTGGCCGTTCCACGCACCCGGCAGAAGGATCATGAGTCTGCCGGGGGCCGAAACGACCCCAGCCCTTCTCAGGAGGGGGATTTTCTAGCGGAGACCGGCCATGCATCATCTACAGAGGAGCACCTCGGGGGAAATTATTCATTCCGGAAGCACGACCTTTGCTTCTAACGTGACAAACTGGGACAGTTCCGTTTTTACTGCCCCGAACCCGGGAATGATTCTTCGGAGTCGCGACACGGATGAGGGGTCTTATGCGACGACACGACAAAGGACGCACTACCCGAGGGAAGTAGTAGCAGGAAAGACCCCTTACGAAGAGTAATGTTGGTCTTGACCCCAGGAGAACCCTTAGGAGCAAATACTCTGTACCTTCCTGCCCAATAAGGATGCGAAGACTTAGTTGTCTTTGGTGTTGGCCCTTTATTATGGGTCAAATAGGTCCAACTTCCTGCCTTGAGACAATAGGCCCAGGGGACTAGTGAGTTGGGTTGGGTGAGCCCAATAGGTTGAGTGGGCTGCGGTCCGCAATAGACCTAACGGCAAGAGGCCCAACAATAGACCCAACATCCAGGTGGGTTGGGTCTGGTCGAGATCTGTGGTGCGGTGTATGCCGCTTTAAGTGAATCGGGTGCGCACCTCTAAAAGCTCAGGCTTTTGGGGTTAATGGTTAGCGCCAACGATTCGACATTTGAGACTCAGTGGTAAGGGAATTTCCGGATGTATTTCCGGCGGAGCTCCCCGGAATGCCGCCGGAACGAGAGGTCGACTTCCCTATTGAGTTGCTTCCCGGCACCAAACCCATCACCAAGGCACCGTACAGGATGGCCTTCGCGGAGTTGAAGGAACTCAAGGCACAGTTGGAGGACCTTTTGGATAAGGGTTTTATCAGACCTAGCGCGTCACCCTGGGGCGCGCCCGTCCTGTTTGTGAGAAAGAAGGACGGAAGTCTCCGGTTGCGCATCGACTACCGGGAGATAAATAAGGTCACCGTTAAGAACAAGTACCCCCTGCCAAGGATCGACGACCTCTTTGACCAATTACAGGGGGCGACGGTGTTTTCAAAGATCGACCTGCAGTCGGGCTATCATCAGGTCCGGGTTAAGGGGGAGGACATCCCCAAAACGGCTTTCCGAACTCGCTATGGCCATTACGAATTTACGGTAATGCCATTCGGGCTCACAAATGCCCCGGCGGTGTTCATGGATATGATGAACAGGGTATTCAAACCCTTCCTGGACTTATTCGTGGTGGTCTTCATCGACGATATCCTCATCTACTCCCGTACAGACGAGGAACATGAAGAACATCTGCGCACAGTCCTCCAGACCCTACGGGAACAGAAACTCTACGCCAAACTCAAAAAGTGTGAGTTTTGGCTCCGTGAGGTCGGTTTCTTGGGGCACGTAATCTCGGCGGCTGGAGTCGCGGTGGATCCGAAGAAGATAGATTCGGTGACGGACTGGCCCCAACCGACGACGGTGACGGAGATTCGAAGCTTCCTGGGATTAGCCGGGTATTACCGGCGCTTCGTGGAGGGTTTCTCCAAGATAGCCACCCCCTTAAACCGTTTGACTAGAAAGGGGGAAAAGTTCATCTGGACGGACAAATGTCAGAAGAGCTTCGAGGAGCTCAAGGATAGATTGACGCGAGCCCCGATTCTCGCCCTGCCAGAACCAGGGGAGGATTATGAAGTGTATTGCGATGCGTCGCGAAATGGACTGGGTGGAGTACTCATGCAACGGGGAAAGGTTATAGCCTATGCGTCAAGGCAGCTCAAGGAGTACGAGCGGAATTACCCCGTGCACGATTTGGAACTCGCAGCGGTGGTGTTTGTCCTCAAGCTTTGGAGACACTACCTGTATGGGGCGCACTGCAATGTGTACTCAGATCATAAGAGTCTTAAGTACCTTTTCACCCAAAAGGAGTTAAATTTGCGACAAAGGCGGTGGCTCGAGCTACTGAAGGATTACGATTTAACGATCCACTACCACCCGGGAAAGGCAAACGTGGTGGCCGACGCCCTGAGTCGCAAGGGGCAGGCCGAGGAGGCAGGTGTAAGCGCCATCACCCAGCAAGATAGTCTAATTGCGGAATTTTCGCGATTGAGACTAGAAGTAGTACCGGCAGGTACAGTCGCACAACTTCTGACACTGGTGGTCAGACCTACCTTGCTGGACAGAATTCTCGAAGGGCAATCGACTGATGATCAACTCCAGCTGGTGCGAAGTAGAATAACCGCCGACCAGGAAGGTGATTTCCAGTGGGCTCCGACGGCACGATACGATTTCGGGGACGAATCTGCGTGCCGGATCTACCGAAACTCAAAGAGAAAATCCTGCGGGAGGCACATACTGCCCCATATGCAGCGCATTCCGGGGAAACGAAGATGTACAAGGACGTCAAACAAACCTTCTGGTGGCCCAAAATGAAGGGAGACGTTACTCGATTTGAGGCACACTACCTGGTGTGCCAACAGGTGAAGGCCGAGCATCAGCGCCCGGCAGGAAAATTGCAACCTTTACCGGTGCCCGAGTGGAAGTGGGACATGATTACCATGGATTTCGTGACCGGATTCCCGAGGTCGCCACAGGGACACGATGCAATATGGGTGATTGTGGACCGTTTGACGAAATCGGCCCACTTCCTGTCCATACACACGACGTGGACGCGGGAACGACTGGCACAAACATACATCGACGAGATAGTAAGGTTGCATGGGGTGCTGACATCTATCACGTCGGACAGGGTGTAGTAACCGTGGGTTCGTTTGCCTTTCTAGACCTTCTCTTGATTTTTTTACTTAACCGCTTACCGACTAAGGGGTCCGGGGGTGACTGATAATTTCCGTGTTTTCTGGGTAGGCCGTCGGGGCTCGCGGATAATTTTGGAAAATAAAGCTCGCGAAACGGAGACCGGCGGCGCAATCGGTTTTGGATTTCGACTCCGGAATCTCCCAGAATAAATTCCGGAAGTTTTGTACGACCCGGTGACTAACCCAAAATATTGGGGCGGACTGGACCTAGGTTCGCACCCTGATCGACCCTCCTAAATAATTTGGGGTTAGTCCGATTGCGCCAAGTTGGCTATTTAATCTGGTTGGGGTTTTTGGGTTTGGAGAAAACCCCCCCTTCGTATTATTTTTCTTCTTCCTTGCCCTAGGCGTACGACACCGAGCGTAACGAGGAACCGATTTCCCCAACCTTCCTCTTCCCCATCCGACTGCGCGGAGAACTAAGGCGGAGCGATCGAGGAGAGGGAAGATTGCCGCCACGCCCTTCGGTATCAAGCGCGCAAGAACGGGACGATCCCTTTTTCCGTTGGTCAACCCTAGCCGCGAACCCGAGGTGAGCGTAAATTAGGGTTTCGTTAAATTTCTTGGTTCTTTTACGCATCGGGAGGAGGAAGACGGCGCCATCACCGGAGCCGTCGCGCGTGGGGCCGCGCGTGCGGGCAGCACCGCGTGCGGGCGACCCGACCGCGCGGCCGGTGCGGGGCCGGGCGCGCGCCCGCCTGCGGCGGTGCCGCACGCGGGCGGCGCCGCCAGCAGGCGGCGCCGCGCGCGCCGCATGCGGCGGTGCCGCATGCGGGCGGCGCCGCATGCGGGCGGCGCCGCATGCGGCGGCGCCGCGCGCGCCCGCATGCGGCGGTGCCGCATGCGGGCGGCGCCGCGCGCGCCCGCATGCGGCGGTGCCGCACGCGGGCGGCGCCGCATGCGGGCGGCGCCGCGCGCGCGGGCGGCACACGCGCGCCCGCATGCGGGCGGCGCCGCGCGCGCTCGCATGCGGGCGGCGCCGCATGCGGGCGGCCCGCACACGGGCGGCACGCCGCCCAGCTGCGCGGGGCCGGGGACGCTCGTGCGGGCAGTGCACAAGGGGTAGGAGGCGGGTGTTCCGGTTCTGTTAGCTTTGCGGATTATTGAGTTACTAACTCCCGCAACACAGGTTCGTGTAGGTCCGGGCGGACTCACCGAGACGCGGAGGAACCTAGCATCGATCAGGAGCGCGATAACGATAAAGGTGGGTTTTCCTTTGAGGCTTAGTATTGTTAGTATTTCGGAAAGGGTGTTAATTACATATTAATCGATACTAACACTGAGGGCTTCTATGATTTATTTTATTACCCCGTGTCCTGGTTACTATGCTCGAGTTGCGACACGCGCACCCGCGGTCTGGCCACCGCAAAGGGTGCTCTTTTCCGGAAAGGCGGTCTCTGACCCGTGTTTACCCACAAGGTGACGTAGTGGGGGCCCCCGTAGGTGTGGGGTTTGAGGCACCAAGGTGGGAGCGGTGCGACCTGTCGGGATTGGCGCCCGTCGAGGTCAGGTGATACAGGTGTTAAAGGTATTACAGGGGTAAAGGTGTTACGGTTGTTACAGGTACTACAGGTGTCACAGGTGGTTTAGGGGTCTGCGAGTTACCCTTATGAGTAGAGTGGTTGCCCCGGCTAGTCTTGCTTTTGTGGCTTGGTATTTTATTTTACCGCTTTATTAGTTTATCATGATAGCGTCACTGACTACCCACTCTGTGACAGGTACTTCCAGGGGTGAGAGGTAGGCGACGGTGAGGCCGAGGTGGGACCAGTCGGGCTGTGGGAGCCCCAGTTTGTCGTTCTTTTCTTTCCTTGCACTTCATTTCATTCTGTAGGCTACGGTGTGGTTCTCGATACCCTCGTGGGGTCGGTGTGATTGTGGATGTTGTGACTTCGGATGTGAGACGTGGTGTTCTTTTTATTTCCTTCAGTAGGCCAATTTCAAAGAAAATATAAGACTAATAAATAAGAAGAAGATTGTGAAAACCGTTTTCTAAAACTTAGGTGTCGTGTGGGCACCCTTTCTAAAACCCTGCGGATTTATGAATTGCAAAAAAAAAAAAGGGGCTTTCAAAAACCTGAGTGCTGTGTGGGCACGATTTCCAAACTCTGTGGTTTTATGTCAACTTCAAACTAGTCTTCAAATTTGGCGCCGGGTGGGCGCCGTCTTGAACAATTGTGGTTTTATGCTTTAAAATAGATCGGCCTCGGAGATCGTACTTATTTTGCATGTTTACCTTGTCTGGCTCTGTTGTGATTAAAGAAATGCGTGTATTACACTGTTGTATTACCTGCGACGCCGTGCATATACAGAGGAGACTCTGCCCGTTTGTCGAGTAAATCTGTATATGCGGCGGATCTGGGCACGCGCCGGGGATGATTGAACAAAAACAAAACAAAATATAAGAAGAGTTTTCCGCTGAACAAAAACCCCGGGGCGTGACAGATTAAGATGGTATCAGAGAGGTTGCTTTGATCACAACGGTGACGGTCCAACATCCACGGGAATACCACATTTAGCCACTAATGAATGAAACGCACAGGGCTTATAGGTGTAGGACGTGAGAGATCGGGGAGGGGATAGGTGGATAATGTTGTCTTTTTCCCTCTCGATAATTAGGGTGGTCCTTTCTAGCGTAGACTAGAGCTAAGCTTATGATAATATGCCGTGCAGACAATGGTCCGAACCAGAGCGTCGGCCGAGGAGGTAGGGGCAGATGCGACGACATCGACGGCCGCAGAGAACCAGCTCCTGCGGCAACAACTGAGGGAGATGGCGGGGCAGTTAGCGACCCTCACGGAACATGTGCGTCAACTGACGCAGCAGGCGCAACCGGTCGCTCCCGCCCCTCCACAAGGGCCAACTGCACCGGCCGCAGCACCGCAAGCGACGGGGACTGGGGTAGAGACAGCCCCTCCACCGGTAGCAACGGCCGGGCTAGCACCCGCCCAGACCACGGCGCCGACGGCAGCGCCTGCATCAGCGCCAGCGGGGCCAGTGCCGGGGGCCCTCGGCGGGAGTACCTCCGCCGCCGCCGCCGCTGGGGAAGGGACAGTTACACTGACGGAGCGAGAACGAGTGCGGGCCAACCTGGCGGATTTCATGAAGTTCGAACCACCCACGTTTGAGGGGGAGACGACTGATCCTTGGGTCGTCGAAAAGTGGGTAGGATCGATGGAGAAGTTGTTCGAGGACTTACTCATCGAGGACCCCGAGCGCGTCCCCCTGGCGGTTCACTTCCTGGAGGGAAACGCTCGTTTATGGTGGAAGACGGTGCGTCCTGATCCCACCAAGGGCACCGTGCTTCTGCCATGGACGACGTTCAAGCAGGAACTGTTTGGGGCTTTCTTCACAAGTAGCACAAGAAGAAACTGGAGGACGACCTGAACCACATTCAGCAAGGGAGCAAGACGGTTATGGAATATCAGCGCGAATTCGTGCGCCTGGCAAATTGCGTCCCGTTTGTCATAAGGGACGAATCCCACAAGGCGCAACTGTTCGTGGATGGATTGCGAAGTGATATCTTCCAGGTGGTCCAGGCCGCTGACTTACATACGTTCCAGAAAGTGGTCGACCGGGCCACTGTCGTAGAGCGCGGGTTCGCCGTTACCCGTGCTAGGAGGGAGGCCCCGGCTCAGCATGGGGATAGAAAGCGGCAACAGCAAATCTTCGGGGGGGGGTCATCTGCGGGGAGCCGACCCCCAAAGCGGTGGAGGTCACAGTCGGGAGCACGGAGCGCACCTACGGGAGGGCCGAGACCCAAAGACAGGCCTTGTGTGATCTGCGGGGGGGCGCACGGAGTGTTGGATTGCCCCCAGAGAGTTGATCACTGCTTCCGTTGCGGCAAGCAGGGGCACTTCCGCCGCAACTGCCCCCTTGCCTTAGGACCAGCCTCCTCTGCCGCTTCCACGCCTGCACCACAACTGTCGGGGCGGGGGAAAGCTCCTATGGGGTCGACCTCTAAGCCCCCGGCTTCGCGGCGCGAGGAGGAGGGACAGCCTCAACCGGGCGGGCGAATTTATTCAATGACCCGCCGGGAATCGGACCCACCGGAGGACGTACTCGCAGGTATTACTTCCGTTTCTAATTCCCGTGCTAGAACCCTCTTTGACACTGGAGCAACCCACTCGTTTGTTTCTCGTGACTATGTATTTATGCATGATCTTGGGGAGACCTCTCTCCCAAGCCGTTTGACGGTCCAGACGGCGGGCGGGACATTGGAGGCGACCGGTTTCGTGGCCACCTGCCCGATTAAACTTGGGCGACTGGCTTGCCCTTGGGATTTAGTGGTGATCCCTCTGAAGGAGTACGATGTCGTGTTGGGCATGGATTGGCTCTCAAGGTACCAAGCGCTTATCGACTGCGAGAAGAGGATGGTACAACTACAAGAACCAAGTTTCCCTAAAAATGCGTACTTGGCGTGCAAGAGCACCTCCTTTCCGGCAGTTATCTCGGCGGCTCGAGCCAGAAGCTTGGTAGAGGGTGGGTGTGTGGCCTACTTTGCATCGGTGGACCTGGCCACCCGACCCTCCACGACAGCTGCAGACATCCCAGTGGTGAGGGACTTCCCCGACGTCTTCCCAGCGGAACTGCCCGGGTTACCCCCGGAGAGGGAAGTGGTGTTCCCTATTGAACTCTTACCGGGTACTCAACCTATCACGAAGGCGCCCTACCGAATGGCCTTCGCGGAGTTGAAGGAGCTAAAGGCGCAACTGGAGGACCTCTTAGACAAAGGGTTTATTAGGCCGAGTGTGTCACCCTGGGGCGCACCGGTACTCTTTGTACGGAAGAAGGACGGAAGCCTGCGTCTCTGCATCGACTATAGAGGAATAAACAAGGTTACAGTAAAGAATAAGTACCCCCTGCCTAGAATCGACGACCTCTTCGACCAATTGCGGGGGGCGACGGTCTTCTCAAAGATCGACCTGCAATCGGGCTACCATCAGCTCCGGGTTCGGAACGAAGATATCCCGAAGACCGCCTTCCGGACCCGGTATGGCCACTACGAGTTTACGGTCATGCCGTTCGGGCTTACGAACGCCCCCGCGGTCTTTATGGATATGATGAACCGGATCTTCAGACCATTCCTAGACCGGTTCGTAGTGGTCTTCATCGACGACATACTGATCTATTCGCCCACCGACGAGGAGCATGAGGACCATTTGCGCACGGTTCTCCAAACTCTCAGAGAGCAGAGGCTGTTCGCTAAGCTTAAGAAGTGTGAGTTCTGGCTACGCGAAGTGGGATTCCTGGGGCATGTGATCTCGGCGAAGGGAATCGCCGTGGACCCCAAGAAAGTGGAATCGGTGATTGACTGGCAGCCGCCGACGACGGTGACGGAGGTCCGTAGTTTCTTGGGACTGGCGGGATATTACAGACGCTTTGTCGAGGGTTTCTCGAAAATTGCGGCCCCTTTAAACAAGTTAACCAAGAAAGGAGAAAAGTTTGTATGGACGACCAAATGCCAGGAGAGCTTTGAAGAACTCAAAAGAAGGCTAACCAGGGCACCAATTCTTGTATTACCAACACCCGGAGAGGACTATGAGGTGTACTGCGACGCTTCGAGGATCGGCCTTGGGGGTGTCCTAATGCAACAGGGGAAAGTAATAGCCTATGCATCCAGGCAGCTGAAGGACTATGAAAGGAACTACCCGATACACGACTTGGAGCTGGCTGCAGTGGTCTTTGTTCTAAAGTTATGGAGACACTACCTCTTTGGTGTCCACTGTAACATCTTCTCGGATCACCAGAGTCTTAAATACCTGTTCACCCAAAAGGAACTAAACCTGCGGCAGAGGCGGTGGCTTGAGTTACTGAAGGATTACGACCTAACAATTCAATACCACCCCGGGAAGGCAAACGTGGTGGCAGACGCTCTGAGCAGAAAAGGGCGATTGGAAGGAGGATCAGTGGGCACGATAACTGAGCAGAGCAACTTGATCGCGGAATTCTCACGACTAAGGTTGGAAGTAGTGCCAGTAGGCACGGTTGCGCAACTTTTAACCTTGGTAGTCAAGCCGACACTGCTCGAGAGGATACGAGAGGGACAGCAGGCGGACTCGCACTTACAACTCGTAAGAGACAAGATCCCACCAGATCAGGGAGGTGACTTTTCAGTGGGAGACGACGGGACTCTACGGTTCCGCGGGCGGATTTGCGTGCCGGATACCCCGGCTCTGAAAGAGGAAATTCTAACAGAGGCACACAGCGCCCCTTATGCGGCGCACCCAGGAGGCACCAAGATGTACAGAGACCTCAAGCAGACCTTCTGGTGGCCCAAGTTGAAGAGGGATGTGACGCAGCATGTGGCTCACTGCCTGGTGTGCCAACAGATAAAGGCGGAACATCAGCGGCCGGCGGGGAAATTACAACCCTTGCCAGTGCCAGAATGGAAGTGGGATCATATCACCATGGACTTCGTCACCGGGTTCCCACGTTCACAGCAAGGACATGACGCAATATGGGTCGTGGTGGACCGGCTGACCAAGTCAGCGCACTTCCTGCCCATCCACACAACCTGGACCAGAGAGCGGTTGGCTCAGGTCTACCTCGGCGAGATTGTAAGACTGCATGGAGTACCGGCATCGATCACATCAGATAGAGACACGCGCTTCGTCTCGAAGTTTTGGCAGAGTCTGCAGCGAGCCTTGGGGACCAAACTGCAGTTCAGCACGGCCTTTCACCCCCAGACAGACGGGCAATCGGAGCGAGTGATACAGACGCTAGAGGACCTGCTTCGGGCCTGTGTACTCGATTGGGGGGTCGGTTGGGAGCGTTACCTGCCACTTGTAGAATTTGCTTACAACAACAGCCACCAGGCCAGCATCCAGATGGCGCCCTACGAAGCCCTATATGGGAGACGCTGCCGATCCCCGATCTGTTGGGACGACTTGGGAGAACGGAAGTTCTTGGGACCCGATTTGGTGGAAGAAACAGAAGAGAAGGTGCGTCTCATCAGACAGCGCTTACTAACCGCCCAGAGTCGACAAAAGAGCTACGCGGATCGGAGACGCCGCGACTTGGAGTTCCAGGTGGGAGAACACGTGTTTTTGCGGGTCTCGCCGTCCAGGGGGATTAAGCGATTCGGGTTAAAGGGCAAGTTGAGCCCGCGGTTTGTGGGGCCGTTCGAGATCCTGGAGCGCATTGGCCCAGTGGCTTACCGACTCGCCCTACCACCGAACCTCAACCAAGTCCACGATGTGTTCCATGTTTCGATGCTCAAGAAATACCTCCCCGACCCATCCCATGTTCTGGACGTCTCGACACTCGAACTGAAAGAGGACCTAAGCTTCGAGGAAACCCCGGTGCGAATCCTGGCAAGAGAGAGCAAGACACTGCGAAACCGAGTCATTCCCTACGTGAAGGTGCTTTGGAACAACCACGAGGAGCGGGAAGCGACGTGGGAGCTAGAGTCGAAGTTGAGGGAGGCCTACCCCTTTCTTTTCACCGCGGACCAGGGTTGAGTTTCGGGGACGAAACTCGTTTTTTAGAGGTGAGTGGTGTAGTAACCGTGGGTTCGTTTGCCTTTCTAGACCTTCTCTTGATTTTTTTACTTAACCGCTTACCGACTAAGGGGTCCGGGGGTGACTGATAATTTCCGTATTTTCTGGGTAGGCCGTCGGGGCTCGCGGATAATTTTGGAAAATAAAGCTCGCGAAACGGAGACCGGCGGCGCAATCGGTTTTGGATTCTGACTCCGGAATCTCCCAGAATAAATTCCGGAAGTTTTGTACGACCCAGGTGACTAACCCAAAATATCGGGGCGGACTGGACCCAGGTTCGCACCCTGATCGACCCTCCTAAATAATTTGGGGTTAGTCCGATTGCGCCAAGTTGGCTATTTAATCTGGTTGGGGTTTTTGGGTTTGGAGAAACCCCCCCCCTTCGTATTATTTTTCTTCTTCCTTGCCCTAGGCGTACGACACCGAGCGTAACGAGGAACCGATTTCCCCAACCTTCCTCTTCCCCATCCGACCGCGCGGAGAACTAAGGCGGAGCGATCGAGGAGAGGGAAGATTGCCGGCACGCCCTTCGGTATCAAGCGCGCAAGAACGGGACGATCCCTTTTTCCGTTGGTCAACCCTAGCCGCGAACCCGAGGTGAGCGTAAATTAGGGTTTCGTTAAATTTCTTGGTTCTTTTACGCATCGGGAGGAGGAAGACGGCGCCATCACCGGAGCCGTCGCGCGTGGGGTCGCGCGTGCGGGCAGCACCGCGTGCGGGCGACCCGACCCCGCGGCCGGTGCGGGGCCGGGCGCGCGCCCGCCTGCGGCGGTGCCGCACGCGGGCGGCGCCGCCAGCAGGCGGCGCCGCGCGCGCCGCATGCGGGCGGCGCCGCACGCGCCCGCATGCGGCGGTGCCGCACGCGGGCGGCGCCGTGCGCGCGCCCGCGTGCGGGCGCCGCCGCATGCGGGCGGCCCGCACACGGGCGGCACGCCGCCCAGCTGCGCGTGACCGGGGACGCTCGTGCGGGCAGTGCACAAGGGGTAGGAGGCGGGTGTTCCGGTTCTGTTAGCTTTGCGGATTATTGAGTTACTAACTCCCGTATCACAGGTTCGTGTAGGTCCGGGCGGACTCACCGAGACGCGGAGGAACCTAGCATCGATCAGGAGCGCGATAACGATAAAGGTGGGTTTTCCTTTGAGGCTTAGTAATGTTAGTATTTCGGAAAGGGTGTTAATTACATATTAATCGATACTAACACTGAGGGCTTCTATGATTTATTTTATTACCCCGTGTCCTGGTTACTATGCTCGAGTTGCGACACGCGCACCCGCGGTCTGGCCACCGCAAAGGGTGCTCTTTTCCGGAAAGGCGGTCTCTGACCCGTGTTTACCCACAAGGTGACGTAGTGGGGGCCCCCGTAGGTGTGGGGTTTGAGGCACCAAGGTGGGAGCGGTGCGACCTGTCGGGATTGGCGCCCGTCGAGGTCAGGTGATACAGGTGTTAAAGGTATTACAGGGGTAAAGGTGTTACGGTTGTTACAGGTACTACAGGTGTCACAGGTGGTTTAGGGGTCTGCGAGTTACCCTTATGAGTAGAGTGGTTGCCCCGGCTAGTCTTGCTTTTGTGGCTTGGTATTTTATTTTTCCGCTTTATTAGTTTATCATGATAGCGTCACTGACTACCCACTCTGTGACAGGTACTTCCAGGGGTGAGAGGTAGGCGACGGTGAGGCCGAGGTGGGACCAGTCGGGCTGTGGGAGCCCCAGTTTGTCGTTCTTTACTTTCCTTGCACTTCATTTCATTCTGTAGGCTACGGTGTGGTTCTCGATACCCTCGTGGGGTCGGTGTGATTGTGGATGTTGTGACTTCGGATGTGAGACGTGGTGTTCTTTTTATTTCCTTCAGTAGGCCAATTTCAAAGAAAATATAAGACTAATAAATAAGAAGATGATTGTGAAAACCGTTTTCTAAAACTTAGGTGTCGTGTGGGCACCCTTTCTAAAACCCTGCGGATTTATGAATTGCAAAAAAAAAAAAGGGGCTTTCAAAAACCTGAGTGCTGTGTGGGCACGATTTCCAAACTCTGTGGTTTTATGTCAACTTCAAACTAGTCTTCAAATTTGGCGCCGGGTGGGCGCCGTCTTGAACAATTGTGGTTTTATGCTTTAAAATAGATCGGCCTCGGAGATCGTACTTGTTTTGCATGTTTACCTTGTCTGGCTCTGTTGTGATTAAAGAAATGCGTGTATTACACTGTTGTATTACCTGCGACGCCGTGCATATACAGAGGAGACTCTGCCCGTTTGTCGAGTAAATCTGTATATGCGGCGGATCTGGGCACGCGCCGGGGATGATTGAACAAAAACAAAACAAAATATAAGAAGAGTTTTCCGCTGAACAAAAACCCCCGGGGCGTGACACAGGGACACGCGATTTGTGTCAAATTTTTGGCGTAGCCTGCAGCGAGCAATGGGAACCAAGCTGCACTTCAGTACGTCTTTTCACCCGCAAACCGATGGACAATCAGAACGGGTGATACAGATTGTGGAGGACATGCTTCGAGCATGCGTTTTGGACTTGGGCGAAGGGTGGGCACGGTGTTTGCCCCTAGTGGAATTTGCCTACGATAACAGTTACCAGGCCAGCATTCAGATGGCACCGTACGAGGCCCTGTACGGGCGCCGCTGTCGGTCTCCAATATGCTGGGACGACTTGGGTGAGCGTAAGTTTCTGGGCCCGGATTTGGTGGAGGAGACCGAAGCAAAGGTGCGATTGATTAGGCAAAGGCTACTGACCGCCCAGAGCAGACAGAAAAGCTACGCGGACAACAGACGCCGAGACTTAGAGTTCATGGTGGGTGAGCATGTGTTACTCCGAGTTTCGCCCTCCAAGGGGAACCGACGTTTCGGCATAAAGGGAAAGCTAAGCCCGAGGTACGTGGGACCGTTCGAAATCCTGGAACGCGTAGGACCGGTGGCGTACCGTTTAGCCTTACCACCGAACCTCGAACGAGTCCACAACGTGTTCCATGTCTCAATGCTCCGGAAGTACCTCGCTGACCCCTCTCATGCCTTGGATACCTCCACCATCGAGTTGCGAGAGGATTTAAGCGTCGAGGAGACGCCGGTGCGGATTTTGGCAAGAGAGGACAAGAAATTGCGAAATCGAACTATCCCCTATGTGAAGGTCCAGTGGAGCAACCACGAAGAGCGCGAGGCGACATGGGAACTGGAATCGAAGGTGAGGGAATGTTTTCCCGATTTGCTTTAGTGAGGTTTGTACTTAAGTTTCGGGACGAAACTTTTTATAAAGTGTGAGTGGTGTAGTGATCCGACCCTTAGGGGTATTTTTAGCACACATGTAAATTATTCGAGCCTTTGAGTGAAATAAAATTATTTAATTTTCAAAAGTCGGCCGGTGCGGGGTGCGTGTATTTTTCTGCGATAGAGCGCGGAAAATGATGACCGACGGTGCGATCGGATCTGAAATCCGATGTCGGGATCTCCCAGAACGGAATTCTTGGTGATGCGGTGATTAGTCATGCATCGGAATCCATGCAAAATATCTTGCACCCGTTGGAGATAAGGTGGGTTATCTTGTGACACCCCCGGAATTTGGATTAGTCCTCTATATAAATGATATAATAGGACTAAATCTCTAACCCGGCTATAGCATTTTGGATGGTAGCAAGATCCAAGAGGAACATGAGAGTTAAGCGTGCTAGAGCTAGAGTAGTTTTAGGATGGGTGACCCCCTGGGAAGTGGGGCGTCACAGTTGGTATCAGAGCCATTCACCAGCCGGAAATGTGAGATGAGTCTCGGCTGAGCTAGGGTTATATAGCGGGTAGAGCGAGGCTCCCCGGCTAATGATGACTGTTGTGAGTGGAGTGCAGCTCCTCACAAGGTCGGCTAAGGCTAGCGAGACGAGTCTCACATCGCCTGGTGCTTGTGAGTGTGCTTGAGCCTGACGTGGACGTCAGGGCTTAAAGGGGGGAAGAATGTGACACCCCCGGAATTTGGATTAGTCCTCTATATAAATGATATAATAGGACTAAATCTCTAACCCGGCTATAGCATTTTGGATGGTAGCAAGATCCAAGAGGAACATGAGAGTTAAGCGTGCTAGAGCTAGAGTAGTTGTAGGATGGGTGACCCCCTGGGAAGTGGGGCGTCACATATCTCGTAGGGGATAATTAATTAAGAAATTAATTAATCGGTGACGATAAATAAAAATTGGGAATTTATTTCCCATGATTATTTAATGAAGGTGATTAAATAATCGGTGACCAGGATTTAAAAGGTGAGGATTTTATCTCGTAAGTCAGATATTTATTTGAGAAATAGAAACAGGACATTTGTGGGTTTTTCCTGTTACGTACGTGTAAAATAAAGAGGAAATTAATTAAATAAATAAATAATAGGGATTATATAAGTAACCCCGGTTATCGGAAGAAAAACCCTAATTTAATATACCGCCTCCTCAAACCCTCCTCTTTCGTGCGTATCGAAAACCAAACGAAACCCTAATTAGAAAAGAAAGAGGAAAACCCTAACCGGAGGAGAAAAGAGGAAAAGAAGGAGGAAGCGGAGGAACCCGATCGCCCCGATTCACGTGCCGGAGATCGGAGAACGAGACGCCATCGTCTACGGGGAGCGGATCCGGTCTCCAACGCCGAAAGGAAACAAGATCGGTTCTTTAATTCCGATAGATTGAGGTTAGTGGTCGTTAATCTTTTTGTAGAATTAATCGGGGGTTTTTCGTGTCCTTGTAAGGTGATTTAAATCGGAACATCGATCGCGGATTTTCGTCGGGTTTTGATCCATGTTTTATTCTCGTTCTTGACCGGGTGTGATCGAGGATTTTTATCGAATTTTAATTGGTGGTTTTTAATCGGTTTCTTGTTATCGGACCTCCGATCGACGTTTTGGTTGTTCGTCGATCGTTGGTTTAGTCATTAGAATTATCGTGTATTTTTTGGAAATTTTTGGGGATGTTTCGTTGGAACATAGTGGGTTAACGGGAGGCCGCCGCCGCCGTTGTTGAACGGGAGGCCGCCGCCGTCGTTACCATGGTCGCGGGGTCTTCTCCAGAGTCGCACGGGAGCGAAAACGGAGAAGAAATCGCGAAACGGGAGCGAAAACGGCGAAGAAAACCGCGAAATTAGGGTTTACTGTGCTTGTCCGTACAGCGCGGTCCACGGGTCCAGGCGTGCACCCGGTGCACGCCCGCAGCGTCGGAAGCACCAGACCCGGTGCACGGTTTCGTGCACCGGCCCGGCCCAAGGCGCGCGGTGCACGCCTCATGCGTGCACCCGGCGCACGCGCTTGCGGCCGAAGAGCAAGGACCCGGTGCACGCTCGGGTCGTGCACCGGCCCGGCCCGAAACGCGCGGTGCACGCTTCCTGCGTGCACCCGGCGCATGCCGCCGCCGCCTGTCGCCGTAAACCCGATCCACGGTTGCCCCCGTGCGCCAACCAACAGCCCGAAGTTCATTTGCTCCGTTTTTGCCCGTTTTTCCACCGTTTTGAGCGCCGTTTTCGCCGTTGGGATCGTTATCTCCGTGGCTTTCTTGGCATGGCCACTTGGGATCTTCTTGGTCACTATTTTATTATGTTGGGTGTCGTTTTCGCCGATGCTCCGCGCCTCGACGAAATTGTCGGGGGCGCGCCATCGGGTCTTTTTCTCATCTTTTCGCCGCCAGGGGTCTTCTCGGTTTAACCATTGATTTCCCGAGTTGACTACCGGTTGAGGGTTGAGATTTGTTGGATTTCCGTTAGCGGTTTTGGGTTCCGGTTTCGGCGAACCGGACGGTGTTGGACTTTTCCGTCAAAAAGAGTAAATTGGGTCTTTTACGTTTTGGACGTTAGTACACGTTGTTGACTATATTTATCCTTGCGGACTTTTCGTAGGTCCAGGTGCGCAGCGGGAGTGTGTGAAAGATCCGAGCGTTCCGATCTTCCCGCAACAAGGTGGGTACGGTTGCTATAAGTGCAACAAGTGCAGTAAGTGCATCTATCGTCATTAAAAATGCTCTCAATTTACCTAACAAAGTAGATGGACAGTTTAACCTTTCGCATAATTGTATTTTTTTATCTAACAATTAAAGCGGCTGCGGTCGCGGTGCTCACTACACGCCGTTCTCGGCAAATCCGTATTCGGATGCTGCACGTACACCGGCGGATCGGGCCACCGCATGGTGTACTTTTCCGAAAAAGTGGTCTTTTTGACCCGTGTGCCCCACGAAAGTATAGGTGCGAGTGGGGACCTCTTCGCGCCAGCTGAAGTTAACGCACCAGCACCGTGAAGAGGTAAAAGCATCAAAGGTGATTGCGCACGAGGGGAGACTTCAGTCTCTCCGACAGGTACTCTGGGGTTGGTGCCCAACTTAATTGATAAATCTGGGGTCGGTGCCCAGCTAAATTATGTGCAGGGTTTTAGCGAAAGGTTTCGGTGTAATCGGTTTGTTTCCCCTTCTTTGTTCTTATTAGACATCTACTTTGTTTGTCACTGACTTTACCCACTCCGTGACAGGTGCTACTAGGTGCGTTAGCCGGGACGGCGGTGAGACTGCGTCGTGAGGACCGTAGTCAGGACACTTGGTTTCCATCTCATTTCCCTTTCTACTTTGAATAGTCTTTTGCTTGTGGATTACTTTAGTTGTGGACATGTATTAGTTAGCTCTGTGGATGAGGTGTAATTTTATGCTTTTGATATTTTTAGTGGTGTTTTCTTACGCGGCACGTTTTCACGATAAACTGATTGATTGCGAAAATGTTTTCTCAAAACGAAGTGCCGTGTGGGCACGGGTTTTACAAACGCTGGGTTTTATCCTTTCCAAACGTTGACGCCGCTTTATAAACTTGTTTGGTTTAGTGATATATGTCTACTGTATGGTTGATGGTTGATGTTTGATGCTGTAAATGAATCGCATGTTGTAAATGAGACGCCGTGCTGTCACGCCCCGGGGGTCTCGTTCAGCGGAAAAGACAGAGTTATAAGGTTGAGTCTCTTAATTTTTTTTTTGAAATTTGGTCCTCCCCAGCGCGTGCCCAGATCCGCCACATATACAGATTCACTCGAAAATTGGGCAGAGTCTCCTCTGTATATGCACGGCGTCGCGGCTAATACAACATCTCAATACAAGCATTCAGTTAATCACAACAGTCTCGATATTCAACCAACAATGTAAGCTAAATAGAACGCCCGTCGCCAATCAAGTTGAAAGGATAAACTCACAGTTTTGAAAACGGGCCCACACGACCCGAGGTTTTGAAAATGGTTTAGAAATTCCCTAAATCCACGAGGTTTAGAAAACGGGCCCACACGACCCGAGTTTTTGAAAACAGTTTAGAAATCCCATAAATCCACAAGGTTTAGAAAACGGGCCCACACGACCAGGGGTTTTTGAAAGCAGTTTTCGAAGCTCCTTTTTCTTTTCTAGTTATTTTGCTTTGGAAAAAGAAATGGCCAAACGGGGATAAACAAAACGGACCATAATATCAAACCGAAACACCGGTAATCAACATCCACATCGACCCCACGAGGGTATCGTGAACCACACTGTAGTCTACAGTACCAAATAAAAGTGCAGGGAACAAGTAAAGGAGATACAAACTAGGGCTCCTCACAGTCCGACCACTCTCGTCCCGGCCTCACCGCCCTATCGCTCACCCCTGATGAACCTGTCACGGAGTGGGTGGGCGACATGCGATAGTAATAATATGCAGGAAAGAAAACCAAACCTAACAGTAAAATAACTGGAGCAACCACTCGACTCCCTGGAAAAGTGAAACGCGAACATATATATATCCCTGCAACATCTGTACTGCCTGTACACCTATACACCTTGACCTCGTCGGGCACCTATCCCGACAGATCGCACCGCTCACACCTTGGGGCACCTGACCCCGTCGGACATCTATCCGACAGGTCGCACCTTTTCCCCCACCTTTTGATGCCTCAAACCCACACCTACGGGGGCCCCACCACTTCACCTTGTGGGTTAACACGGTCGAAGAGCTTTCCCGGAAAAGAGCACCCTTTGCGGTGGCCAGACCGCGGGGTGCGCGTGTCGCAACCACGAGCACAGTAACCCAGATACAGAATAATATCGCAACCATATGAGACGTCAGCGTTAGTATTTCAAATATGCAGTTAAACAATTATCAAGAACACCGAGTCTACACTTAGTCCAAAGGAAACCCACCTCTTTCGTTAACACGCTGCTGACCTCAGGTTCTTCGTGTCGGGTGTGCCTGCCCGGACCTACACGAACCTGTCACACCGGAGTTAGCAACTCCAACATCCCAAAGGTACACATAAGTAAAGGGGACGCGGAAACCAACTTCCCGGTCGACCACGACCACGCCCCGCCATTCGGCGAAGGTGGCGGGCGTGCCGAAGCGAAAACGCAAGACGGGCCATCCCGCGGAACCACTGTCTCTTCCCCGCTGCCCGCATGCCTTCCGCATGCGTTGCGCGGTTAGCATGCGGGGGTTGCAAGATGCGCGACCCCAGTGGAGCGGGCGCCCACCCGCATGGGGTTTGCCCCATGCGGGCTGCGCGCCCCCCGAGCCCCGCGCGACTGGGCGGCCGCCCACCCGCATGCGGGTTTGCCCGCATGCGGGCTGCGCGCCCCCCAGCCCCGCGTGGCTGGGGCAGCCCACCCGCATGCGGGGTTGCCTGCATGCGGGGCTGAGCGGCCCCCAGCCTCGCGCGGCTGGGCGGCAGCCCACCCGCATGCGGGGATGCCCGCATGCGGGGTTGCGCGACCCGCGCGGCTATCCGTCCGCATGCGGGCATTTCCCGCATGCGGCTACGTCTGCGCCGGACTCGGCGATGCCTTCACCCCTCCTCCTCGTCTACTCGTCAAGAACACGAAACAAGAAAAAAAAAATAAACCCTAACGTGCTCACCTCGGTAGCCTGAGAAAGGATCCGGTCCTGCGGGTTCGGCTCCAAGGGATGTGAGGTCGTCTCCCTCTTCTTCTTTGGTCTCGCCGCTGGATCCTACGATCGGTGAGGGAGAGGGTACTTTGGCTCCTCGTACGCTCGGTATCGTACCCTAGAGTGGGGAGGTTGGATAGATATAAACGAGAAAGGGGAAAAAGGGAACGACCCGTTCCCTAGTCAAAATAAACCCAATTAAACGAAAGGTCGGTTCGAACGGGGTCGGTCTGACTGGTAACCCGCGTTGGTCGCCTGAACGCCATCTTCAGGAATTATTCGGGAGATTCCGGCTCGGAATCCAAAACCGATTTCGCCGGCAGGTCTCCGTTTCCGAGCTTTATTGACTAAAAATACTCGCGAGCCCCGATGATCTGTCCAGAAGAATTATTAGTCCCCCCTCCCTGAACGAAACGCGAACTATCGAAACGTAGACCCAAGAATACAGCATTAAAAACAGCGGATACTACACGTGATATACGACTCTGTCGTAGAGAGAAATGGCACGCACCTGAGTTTATACTCTTATTGAGGGAATAGACACGCAACCCTGCAGAAATATGACTATATATATATATATATATATATATATATATATATATATAGAGTCCGGCTAGAATACTATCGATAGCACCAACCATTGTGCTATCAAGTTTTCTGTCATTGGATGATATATGCGTACTATTATCTAGTAAACCTAGGGGACCATATCATCTTAACCATAAATCCAAAAGCTAAAAACTTGATAGATAACGTTGTGCTATTGATAGTATTCTAGCCTATATATATATATATATATATATATATATGTTGGGGCCATTTCTGGTGTGACTCATTTTCCCTTCGGCTTAAATATATGTTGGGGTCATTTTTGATGTGACTCATTCTCCCTTCGGCAGATGTCTTTCGACCGGGTGACGCCACGTGTCGTTTCCTCCTGTAGTAGAAAATTCTGGTCTAAGGAATGCCCTCTCAGGAATCGGCTGACATGTCGTTCGGGCGATTATCGAAAATGAATTAACTCCAAACGCTGATAACGTCACCCTGCGATTTTTCCATACCTTGGCAGGGTCTCTGCTCACTGCCCGAGGAATTTACGGAACGGACGTTAATCCCCCTCAGTCCTCAGCAACTTCAACCTTTGTCGTCCCTCATAGAATGCTGCTGCTCTCCGAGAAGATCTCGTTCCTTTTCGCTGGTCCATAAAAAAGGTCCCTGCTTGTGGCTTTCTCTGCACCTAGTCCCCTCTGTCATGCCGATGCTCCTGCCACGACGTTGCTCTGGTTGCAATTTTTTCAACTTTGAGGGTGCCTTTGAGGTGGCCTCTCAAGCTGGTATCAGGAACATTGTGTCGTCAAGCGATAAATGGTTTTCCTCTCCGCTGGCTCGCAAAGGAATACCTTCGGAGGTAGCTTGTTTGCATGACCTTCCGATCCGGAATCTTATATCTGGGGTTACGCTTATCTTCAGCTGCTTATAGATGGTAGTTCTTATGAAGATCTTGCACCGGGTATGTTGGGTTATATATATTAAAGGATCTAAATAGGGGAAAAAACACCTAGAGGGGGGTGAATAGGTGTAAACAGTAAACACTCAAAAAAATCATTGCGCAATAAAACCCAATGCGGAAATAAAAATAAACACGCAAGATTTTTACGTGGAAAAACTCCAAACCGGAGTAAAAAACCACGGGACCAATCATACGGCGAAATCCACTAGAATTAAAACACGTACAAGGTGATTTACCGTACACACTTACGACTCAGCCTTTTCCATACGCTCCTAGTAGATCTTCTCCGCTCGCTCCGCAACGCTTCTCGAATCCACGATTGCGCCCAACGCCGAATCCACGGCGTCCAACGTCGAGTCCACGACGTCCGACCGAATCCACGGTCTTCACCCAGTAGTACGCTTCGAATCCACGAACGTACCTCGCTCCGAATCCACGAGAGCGGTTGCACCTTGAATCCACAAGGCCACGCGAGTCCACGCGCCGATTTTGGGGAAATCGTTGTTTTTGGGTGGTGATGATCCGCCGAATACTTAGATTAGAAATAGATCGGAAATACCATCTAAGTATTCATTAATTTGATTCTACTCAAAATCTGAGTTTGGAAAACCTAGAATCAAATTAATCAATATAGATGAAGAAACATAGAATTAAATCTATTGATTTCCTTTCTTCTCTATATGTGGATTTTTCTTTTTCGGTCGTATCGGATCTGCCCTAGAAAATGAATCATAGGGTCTATTTATAGGTTAGAAACCATTGGAAGAAGATAAATATCAAAAACTAACCTTTTCTGAAATTTTACATGACGACGATCCGGATCGGAATTACGGCGATCCGGATTGTCGTAACGAGACAGACAATTTCAGAAAAACAAAGGTTCGGGATCCGGATTGAAATGCCCGATCCGGATCGTTCATATATTTCAGCAAAAACCAATGTTCGGGATCCGGATCAGAATTGGCTTGGATCCGGATTGGATTTGCATATGAACCAACACACTTCGGGATCCGGATTGGATTGTCTGATCCGGATCCTGAACATGTCCCATGTCCAGTTTTTGATTTTTATGCAATAAAAAATTCATCCAAGTGTTTCTACACTATAAGAAGTATTCGGATCACCAAAAATCTTTAGTTAAACATACCTGATCCTTTTGAATTCTTCTTTCTTGAGATTGAGGTATATGATCCAAACTTCTTTCATCTTCAATCTTCAAGACTTAATACTTTCACGAAATACGCCAACTCAAATTCCTTAACAATCTCCCCTTTGGCGGTTTCGTGACAAAACACAAATCCACTTAAGAAAATTCAAAAAGATATTTTTGTTGATATCACCATACAACAAAAATTTACAATGGAGATCCAAAATTTAAATACATGAGATAAACTCCTAAAACAGACTCTAGACTTAGACATCTGCACTCTCTGCAAAAAGAAATCATTCTTGACAAAAGAAATCGTTAGATACCTCAAGAATATTTAGCATTCAAAACCTAGCAGAGATAGAGTTTATACTCACCATGACATTCAGTAATTCAGATATGTAATAAGATCACAATCAAACATTGACATATCTTCTAAGCAATAAAAGTTCAAGTGTCACAGAAGGTGTTAGTTAACATCACAAGATAAAAACCCAAAAGCCAAAAGCTGAAGTTATACTTACCTTCATAGTTCAAGTTCTCTCAAGCATTGTCAATCACAGAGCACAGTTCACTGTTCAATCACTGTTCAAAGTTCTCTAAACTCTCTCCCCCTTTTTGTCACAAAACTCAGCCAAAATAACAAAATGTAAGGAGAGTTAAAAGTAACTAAAAACCGAACTGAAAAACCTAAAAACTGAAAACCTGCAAGAAAGAAAAACTGCACAAAAAGATGATAGAGGTTAGGCAAAAATTAATCATCCGAGTCGGACTCATCAGAAACACTGCATCCCATCTTAGAAAACATTTTCTTCATGAATTTCTTCATCGAAGTGACTGTCTTAGTTAATGTGATCTGGGATGCCGTGATAATCTCAAGTTCCTCGGAAATTCGCCTCTGTTCTTTGGTGATCTGTTCCTGTTCAAAAGATAGGCGTTGTTGTTGCTTGTAAATTGAGGTTACTGATGCGTCATCATCTGCTCCGGGTGCTTGTCTTGATAGCGAGGCAGAGGTGCCGACCCCAGGTTTCTTTCCGGATGAAGGAGTTGGAGTAACATGAGGCAATTTGTGAAGGGACTTCACAATGGTGGATTCATTTATCATCCCCAAGCAATGTTGATAAGATGTTGCGGTGATGTCAATCTGAAACTTTTTCAGAATCCTCATAATTATCAAGGGAAACGGAAGTCTTTCGGAGGGGTGAGGATGCTCAACATATCTAGACATTCTGTTCCAAATAATGTACGGGATGTTCATGTTCAAACCAACTGCTTCAGATGGATGCCCTAGAAGGTATAAGAACAGCATTCGATCCCATCTCACCACCTTTGTTTGCATGTTTGGGAGAATGTTATAGCAAGTGATGAAGTTGAGAAACCTGTATTCAAGCCGGAGTTGTTTGGATTTAACAGTTTTACCATCTGTCGATTCAGTTCCTTCCAAACAAATTCCTTTTAGAACGGTTTGCCACATGGCACTTGTCAGACTTCTTCCCGTCAAATAGTTGATCCCTGATCTGTTGGATTCCATTCCAAGGACTTCGCCGATTAACTGCGGAGTGATTTTAAGTCTCATCCCTTGGATATTTGTATAGAACTGCATTGAGCCACGTTCATCTTCTTGAAGATGTCTTGCATTTGTATAAAAGGTCCTTACTCGATGCAAACAATATCCGAGTAATTCCGGAAATCGGCAAACTTGAAGAAGATTAGCTTGTTCAATTAAAGTCCCAAACTCTGGTGAATGATCGCGGAGAGCACCAATATTGACATGTCGTTCGCCGATGCATTCACGATGTTCAAAAGCTCTAAGGCGATCAGAGTTAATGAACACTTCTTCCAGGCGAGGCGGAGAATCAGGAACTATTGGCTTGCTAACATCAACATCTCGTGCTTGTCCAAAGCGTCGAGCTAGTCGTTTCCTTTTCACCGAGATGGTTGGTGAAGTCATAGGTGCTTTTCCTTTGTCCATGGGTGCCTTTCCTTTTGATGCATCGGAAGCCTTTTGTTTAGGTTTAACGGGCATTGATTCATCATCATCCGTCAATTTGTCCCAATCTACCTTATCATTATCTGCTTCAGTTTCTGAATCACTGACAAGATGAAACTCACCTTTCTGTTGAGTTTTCTTAGCTCTCTTCAGTTTGTTTGTTGCCCGAGTGTGCACCATTTGTCACGCCCCGAGTTCAAAAAATAGTGTCTAAATTTTTTTTTTTTTTTTCAGAAATCAGAGTTGCAAATTATCCAGGGCAATGACAGACCGCCACATATATAGAAGAGTCCCAATCCCGTATGGAATTGAGCCTTTTCTATATATGCACGGCTAGCTTGGCAACAAACATCAGAGTACTAACTACGTACTACAACTATTAAAAAAAAAATACAAGTTAACTTTACAACTATCTTTGCAATTATACAACTGAAATACAATTTCCTTTCTCTCAACATCTATTACATAACTTTTCGGCTGTCCAGGGTCAACCTCTATATCGATACCTCGCCAATTCGTCCCGACATCCCAACACCCGCTCGACCTGAAAAACAGTCACCCGAGGGTGTGAGACACACCGGAGTGTATGTCACGCCCCGGGTGTAAACCAGAACCCGGGCCCGTCTACAGATCCGCCGTGCACACGGTATTTCCCGCGTACACGAAGCGCTAAACCTGCTCAGATATATAAGAGATAATAATAAATGAGCAATAAAAACAGAGCTGAACTAAAACTAATACATCTCAGACTGAAGCTGGAAATAAAATACAATACATCTGTATAAATGATACATCTGTCTCTCCCAGCTCACCAAAATAAATACAACCTGCTGGCAAAAGCCAGTGCCAAAGTAAAAGTACAATCGTCTGAGGAAATGCGGGTACACCAACAGTCCAGCTAACACGCTCATCCTGCCTCGAAGTCTATCTACTCAGCCGTCCTCTCTCCTCGACCCGTCGCTGAAAACCCAGCAGCACCCGCAGAAGACACTGCAAAACAAGGGAGAAGAAAAAGAGGAAAGAAGAATGGGGGTAAGACTACCAGTAAACCAGTAGCCTCCCCTAGTGGGTAAAACCTCAAACCCTGACACACCCACTAGGTCTACCAGAGGCAAAAAGGAAAGAAGTGTGGTAAGCAATGATGACTGCCGAAAACAGGAAACTACCACTACTATGCCTCTAATATGCCAAGCTAAAGAGATAGCTAACTGTATGCATCAGAACATAAATGCCTGCCTGCCTAGACCCAATCGATACACCAGTAAGCACTGGTACTGCCTGCTCTGCCTGCCTGCCTGCCTGCCAAATCGGGTATGCCAGTCTACGCATAACACCGATAGGGGATGAGAGTCCGAGGACTCGAAGCCTGTAAAACGCACACTCCGGAGTGGCACTCGAGGGGAGCGACCCACACGAGTAAAATGCCTGAGTAACAAGTATCATAGATCAGCAGGACTGGATCATGACTCTGATCAAAGTGGGAAAACCCATCCACTAAAGGGAAACCCGATCTCAACCTGATGCAAGATAAACAAATAGTGGGAAACCCCATCCACTAGAGACCTGATACCCAATCTGATGCATAAGCAACCTCCGGTCAACCGCCCAAGGTCCGCGGTTGCCGCAATACCCTGCCATCAAGCCTGCCTGTCCCAAAATCCAAGATCCACAATCGGGTAGAACAATCAATATCCGGTCAACCGCCTACTGTCCGCGGTTGCCGCAATAACCCCCAAGTCCGACATCAAGTACACCCTGTCTCCGACCCCAAGGCTCCGGCTACACTATCCCAAACCCCCGCTCGAACCCGAGCAACATGACTCGAAAGTCTAAATAAGAAGGAGAAAGAAAGCAATCATGGTTTCTCCTAAGTCAAATCCCAATATGATAGTGTAGCAATAAAAGATGGCCTATCTAGATGTCCATACAAGCATGCAAGTGTTCTCAAGGAAATATAATTAAAGGCATTAATCATCAACAATATCCACCTACGCATGTCGTCTACCCTCAAGTAGTACCATCAACAGGATAATCAAATAGTCCAACATAAATATTCCATCCCACATGCAAGGTTAACCGCTATCAAAGCAACCCTATTCCCACACCGGCATGCATAAACCCAACCCCGCTCATGATTAATCAAGATGTCCAATAAAGGGGATCACTCTAATATTCCTAGTGAGCATGTCAAAATAGAGGCAAGAAACAACCGCCCACCTCGAACGCTAAATCCTGATCCCAACAGCGAAGTCCGCGCCCGGTCTCAACGATCACCACGGTACTGCACAAAATACCCCAAAAGAACAAGCACAATTAACATACAATGCTCACACCGAAATCTGTCCCAAGTACAATCAGTCCACAGTTTAGCCTTTTTCACCTGTGAAACGTGCCCAAGAAATTCCCAGAAAAATACCACTGCGATCTACGCGATGAACCGGTCGAAACGAGTACCTGCACGTTTTCCCACGATTTTCCTACGCTGAGAACCAAAATCGACAAAGGAACCACCCCGAACAATACTTTCACCCAAAAACTGTGCTACAAAGTTCTGTAAAAAGGGGTTTCTCACCTTCAGGGAAATTCCACAAAAATCCAAGAAAATTCAGAGAGACTCCTTGTGATGCGTAGATGCAAACCCCTTTTTGAATCACCCCAATCCGATGCCCGGTTGCGGAGATATCGCCGAAATACCGAACCGCTGTCCAAAACTCCATCACAGCAAAATGGGGTCACAAGATGATCCGAAAAACCCATGAAAACCTCGGAATGGGGAAAAACCAGTAGAAACAAGAAACGTAGCCCTACCTGTTAAGAATCCAACGGCGCAAAAATCGCGAAAATAGGAGGTCGGGGTGAGTCGCGGGAGCCTGAACACTGAAATGCGACGAATCGGGTTGCCGGAGAATGATCGTCGCGCCGCGCCGAAAAAATCTCAAACCTCGGGATCCGAGCCTCCTAAATTCCTCAAACTTCACAGGATACTTCCTCTCTTCTTGATGAAGATTTCATCTTCTCACCTCTAAGGGAGATGGAGCTTCAAAAATGGAGAAAACCCTTCTTGAATGGCTCTCGGATGGAATTAATAGGAAAAACCAGAAAATCTTTTCCCTTAATTCCCATTGTGTCCCACAGAACACGAAACACCAGAATTACCCAATCAAAATGCGACACGTGGCCCCCCCGACCGCTCCTGCCCGCGCGCCCAGACCCGCCTCTGACCGCCTGCCCGCACAGTTGACCCTCCAATAGGGAAGCGCCACGTGTCACTGCCACTGTTCGGTGCACCCGGTGCACGAATTCCTGTGGACCGAACGAATAAAAACATGCCACGTGTCAACCCTGGTGCACCATGAACCGTGAGCCAACCCGAAAACTCCATGAACCGAGTTCTGTGAGCCAGCCTATAGTAAACTGCCACGTGTCCACACCGGTCCACCGTACACCACCACTCTACTCCGCGCTCCCAGACCACAACACCGGCCCAATAGAAATATGCCACGTGTCCCCGCCTTGGTGCACGCCCGCCGCGTGGACCGCCCGCCTGCCCGCGCGCCCGCGCGCTGCCCGGGCCCTGCCCGCGCCGCGCGCCGCCGCTGTGCCGCCTGCCCGAGGCCGCGCCGCCGCCCGCCGGCGCTGCCCGCCGCCGCCGCCGCCGCCGGCCGGTCGCCGGAAACACTGTTCCGGCGTGAACAGTACCCGAGCCCGGAAAAATCAAGTAGATAGTCCATCTGAAGCATTTTCGCGCGCTGAATCCGAATTTGACGTCCGTTTCGCCAAATTCTCACTCTAAAAATTGCCGGAGGCTCCCGTAAAGGTATTTTCAATCCGAATTTCGCGCCGAGTCCAAATTTGATATCCGATTTGCGCGAAAACAACTCTAAACATCCGATGGGGTCAACCGATCACCCATGTGATCTATTTAAGCTCGAAGTCCAACACTTGTGTCCAATTATGCCCCAAACACCTCCAACACACTGTAATAACCGCGGATTTATTTTCCCTTTTTGGTCTTACCTGTGTTTTACTTCGAACCGCTTTTCGGCTAAGGGGCCCGGGGTACCCTTTTCTCGCGTTGTTTTGGGCAGGCCGTCGGGGCTCGTGGGTTTTTTTAGAGAATAAAGCCCGCGAAACGAAGACCGGCGGCGCGAGCGGATCAGTTTTCCGACCCCGGACTCTCCCGGAATAATTTTCTGAAGTTGTAGCTGTTCGAGGGGTCAGCACGCCCTCGCGGAGGTAAGCCAGGCCCGGGTTTAGGTTAATTGGATTTAATTTAAATTATTTTGGTTTAATTTTAAGTTAGTTGGATTTAATTTAAATTATTTTAGTTTAATTTAACTTAATTGGATTTAATAAAATTTAACCCGTCTCTTTTTAATTGAATTTAATCGATGCTAATCGAATTCAATTTGGTCTAGGTGGGGTTACGTTTAGTTGGACCTTGGGTTTAGACCCGACTGCACCTAAACAGCTAATTAATTGAGGGTTGGGGATTTAGGTTGGGAACCCCATCCCCTCCTTTCTTTTCCCCTTTCGTACGCGTGAAAACCCCAAGCATTTCCCCCCACCCGCACCGAGGCGACGCGAGAGCCGGGATCTTGACGGGGAGAAGGAGGAGATTGATCGCCTCCCCGCAAGATCCGACGAGCGCAAAAAGGACGATCCCTCTCCTTCGCCCGGCGCCGACGGAAACAAGGTGAGCCGTGCTTTCGCCTTCTTGTTTCGTTTCTTGTTTCGTCTTTGTGTTGGTTCTTGTTTCGGGCAAGGGGAGGGAAATCCCTTGATTTGTCGGGGGAAGGTTTTTTCCTTCGTCTCGTGCCGCGTGCGAGGCGATTTCGGGGACCAAACGGGAGGCCGCCGCCGCCGTGGTTAAACGGGAGGCCGCCGCCGCCGTCACCGTGTTCACGCGGTCACCGCCGAAGCCGCCGTGATCGCGGGGTCGCGATCGGAGCCGAAAACGGACGCTCGGTTGGGGTTTTCTGGCCGCGGTCCACCTGCCCGGGTGCACCCGGCGCACGCCATTCCGGCCCGGGACCGCAGACCCGGCGCACAAACCTGTGCGCCAGGCCGCGCGGTCCACCGGGCCGGCGTGCACCCGGCGCACGCCCTTGCGGCCCGGGGACGCGGACCCGGTGCACGGCCCGGTGCGCCAGGCCGCGCGGTGCACGACCGGGCGTGCACCCGGCGTGCGCCACAGCCGCAGCGGGGCCACGGACCCGGTGCGCGCCCGCACCCGTGCGCGGCCCGGCCCAAGACGGTGATGGTCCACCGCTCCGCGTGCTCCCGGCCCACACCTGCGCTGCCCGCCGTCGTGGACCCGGTCCACGCATGGGCCCGTACACCCATCCTCAGAAAAAGGGCCCAGGAGCTCCGTTTTTAGCCCGGTTCGCCCCGTTTTTGAGTGTTTTGAACCGTGACGACGCTTTTGACGAATGAATTTGTGTTACAGCTGTTCGGACCCGCGGTGAGGGTTTTTCGGTCGGATTTTCCACACGTCTCTTTCTTCGTGCTTGAGGTGGGTTTTTGCTTTAAGTCCTAACATTTAAATGCATCTTGTTGGATCGAGGGGTGATGGGAATTATTCGTTTGATTGTGCTACTTTTAAAATAAAGAGAAAAAGAAAATGTAGAAACCCTTTATGTCCATTTTCGTTACGGTCATGATTATCGTGTGGTGTGTACTTGGTTCATTATTGTGGGTTCTGTTTTGGGATTCGGCGTCGGGTTGTCGGCAATTGTATCCTGGTTAAAATAAATATCTAATTGTGCTAACATGGTGTTCCTTGTGGTATTTATTGTTGAGTATGCATGTTAGCGGGTTACTTCTAGTACACATATTATCGCCTTGTTTTCGATTATACATGTTAGCGGGCGATCACACATGTTGCTGTTTTACTTTTAGTTATACATGTTGCCGTTTTACTCTTGTTATATATTATGATGCTAACATGATGGTGGTTATGGTTACTTGGCTCGAGGCTGCAGCACGCGCACCCGCGGTTTGGCCACCGCTAAGGGTGCGCTTTTCCGGAAAAGTGGTCTATGACCCGTGTTTACCCACGAGGTGACGTAGTGGGGCCCCTTATTAGTTGTGGGGTTTGAGGCGCCGAGGTGCGAGCGGTGCGACCCGTCGGTTTAGTTGTCCGACGTGGTCGGGTTTTTGCAGGTACGGTGCGACCCGTCGGTTTAGTTGTCCGACGTGGTCGGGTTTGTTACAGGTATTACAGGTATGGCACGGCCCGTCGGTTTAGTTGTCCGACGAGGCCAGGTATTACAGGTACGGTACGGCCCGTCGGTTTAGTTGTCCGACGGGGCCGGGTATTGCAGGATACAGGGGCACAGGTTATCTCTCCACGCTTGGGAGGGAGGTTACTCCGGTTTGCTTTACGGTTTGATTTACTACTTTTCCTGCTCTATTGTTATTATTCGTCACTGACTTCCCACATCGTGACAGGGTCCAGACGGGGGGAGCGGTAGGCGACGGTGAGGACGGGGCAGGAGCTTCTGGGTCGCTGGGGACCCCGGACTGTATTTCCTCTTTTATCCTTACATTTCATTTACGCTGTAGTCATTGGTGTGGTTCTCGATACCCTCGTGGGGTCGGTGTGGATGTCGGCATGCTTTATATTTGGTGGTCCTCTAATCTATTTATCTTTTCCTTTTATTTCTGTTGGCCATTTGAAAAAGAAAAAGGCAAAACCAAAGAAAAGATTGCGAAAACCGTTTTTAAAATCTAAGTGTCGTGTGGGCACTGGTTTTAAAACCCTGTGGATTTATGGATTGCGAAATGGATTTCGAAACTTAGGTGTCGTGTGGGCACCGTTTTCAAAACCTTGTGGATTTATGCTGATTTTGAAAACTAGTCTTCAAAATGTAAGTGCCGAGTGGGCGCTCTTTTAAAACTGTAGATTTATCCTTTCCAAACTGATCGGCCATGTACTTTAATGGATTAGAATGCTGGTTGTATGTTAACAATTGTTGTGATTGAATGGTTGTGCATGTTTGGGTTATGTACTGAACGCTACGCCGTGCACATACAGGGGAGGCTCTGTCCGTTTACAGAGAGATCCTGTATGTGCGGCGGGTCTGGGCACGCGCCGGGGAAGAGGGGTTTCCTTACTACCAAAAAAAAAAAAAAAAAAAAAAAAAAAAATCTTTCGTCGAGCGTACGACCTTTGCAAACCGTTTCCGCTAAAACAGACCCCCGGGGCGTGACAGATTAAGATGGTATCAGAGAGGTTCTTTCAATCACAACAGTTAATGCCGACATCCGTGGGGATACCTCACTTGCCTACAGGTGAACGAAATGGGTAGGGCATAGGAAGGTAGAACGCGAGTGATCGAGGGGGGGGAAGAGTCCAAGTCCTTTTCTCTCGCTAGGTGGTTCGTTGTTTTATAAGTGAAGTCTAGGGCTGACTCATGTTGTGTGTGTACAGATATGGCCCGTACCAGATCATCGGCCGGGGACGCGAAGGCAGATACGACGACGTCGACGGCCGCGGAAAACTAGCTCCTGCGGCAACAAATGCGAGAGTGCGGGGACTATCGAGTTCTTTTCTCGATATGGCTCGGGTGGTAGCACAACCCACCGGTGGTTGTTGGTTTGTTGGCCGTCTGCCGGCCATGGGTAACCGGATAGCTGTTTGTCTAAACTTGTGCCTTCTGGGTTTTCTGGTGTTAAGTTACAGCGGGTAGTCGGTCGGTCCCTTTTGCACCATGGGCAAGGTACTAGTGGGAATGAGGATTCCTCCCCTATGATCGTTACCCATAGTTCGGTTTTTCACCGTAACCACTGCGATTGGGTGCAGAGATCGTCGTGTTGGGTTCACGGGTGGCTCTTTTTAGTGGGGTTGTGGTGGTAAAGCTTTGGGTTGGGTTTCTGTTTTCTGCACAAGTGCGTCGGTTCGGTTGTCCTACTGGTGAGTTGGCGTGAGATCCCTCGAGTGCGTCTAGTGGACCTAGGCAACTTTTGACACGGTTCTTCTCGCCGTTTTCGTTGCTTGTCTTCTTCCGACCCTTAGATTTCAGATGGATAGTCTTCAGTACCTGGAGGTCTTTGCTGAACGGACCTAGAGCTTAGAATTCCTTCTAGTGGGGAGTGTCAGTGTTGGCCTAGAAGTTACTGCTTGATTAGATGCCCGGTGCTTGGTGGGGCAACGGTTTGGGACCGAGAGCTAGTGGCGTTTTGGAGCGTCGCACCCCGTCGGTGCCAGGACGGAAGTAGGACCTTACCTTGTGGGTTTTGTCGCCAGCTTCCTATGACTAACGCATAGCCTTGAGGCTTGGTTGGGAGCGTTGTGGATCGTGATCGTTTGGGGCTGGTGTGAGTCAAGGGGGGGGGAATCTAGCGACTACTCGGAGTTTTAGTACTGGTCACCTTCGGCTAGGAGGCCCCGTACGCAGCCCTTTCTGTAGGGTAGACCTTGTGGTAGGTCTTAGAGCTGAAACCTAACGTTAGTCTTGACCGTCGCCTCGATAGGATGGATAGTCGGAACGAGTGGTCCGGGATGGTGGTTATGCTCCGAGCTTGTGGCCAGTGTTGGTGACGGGTGGAAGTGGCCCGTGTTGGTGACGTAGGGGAGTGGTCCGTGTGGGTGACAGGGGAGTTCATTGTTTTTGGGGGAAAAATTTCGGATAGTTGATGACCCAGCCTAGTTGTTGGCACCTCTTGGAGCCTTGTGAGGGCGTTAGTGTGGTTAGTTTTCCTTGTCGTCGGGTTAGTTGTTTTAGACCTTAAAGGGTTCACCAGACCGAGTGTGCCGTCTTGGGGCACACCCGGGTTCTCCGTGCGAAAGAAGAACGGGAGCCTACGTCTACGCAACGACTACCGGGAGACAAACAGGGTTGCAGTAAAGAACAGGTCCGGGATTGATGACCTCTCCAATCAACTGCGAGGAGCACTTACGGACTTTTCTCCGGAATCTCAGGGACCAGAAGCTGTTTGCTAAGTTTAAGAATGTGAGTTCTGACTTCGCGAAGTGGACTTTTTGGGACACAGTTTCAGCAACGAAAATCGTAGAGAATGTGAGCAGAATTACCCGACACACGATCAGGAACGGGCAGCAGCCGCCTTCGTTTTAAAAGCTTTGGGAAACACCACCCTTTTCTTGGAGTTCAGCGTAGTGTGTTTTCGGATCCCCAGAGTCTTAAGTTTTTGTTCACATAGACGGATTTGTTGTTGCGACAGAGGCATTGACTGGAGTTGCCGAAGGACTCGGCTCACCCATTCAGTATCACCCGGGGAAAAGCAAGTGTAATAGCGGATGTTTTGAGCAGGAAGGGTCAAATCGAGGGGGAAACTGATGAGCGCGAGTACTCAGGAGGACCAGTGCTGTCGCGCGACTTTTGTCCTTGATGGTCAAGCCAACTCTATTAAAGAAACCCTAGAAGGTCAGAAAACAGGTGCACAAATACAGCTTATTCGAGACAAGACCCCCCCGGACCACGCGAGCAACTTTTCGGTGGGTGCGAGCGACGCAATACGTTTCGAGTGCGGAACTGCGTGCCCGAGCCGCCAGAGTTGAAGAAAAAGATACTGTCAGGGACGCACTTCACTCCCTATGCGGCGCATCCAGGTGACACGAGGATGTACAAGGACCTCGAAGCAGAAATTTTTCTTTTTTTTTGGTGGACTAAACCAAAGGGGGATGTAATACAGTCCACTGCCCGGTGTTCAAATGGCTAACAAGTAAAGTTCGAAGATCAGCGCTCAGCGGGGAAAACTACAATCTCTACCGGTACCAGAATAGAAATGGGAGCGAACCAGCATGGAATTCGTCACGGGTTTTCTGCGTCGCATCAAGAGCACGATGCAGTTTGCCGCAGTGGATCGACGGACGAAATCGACTCTTCTCCCACCCACCCGTATGACGTGGACTAGAGACACTCGGCTGGTGTCGAGCCTTTGGCAAAGTCTACAATGAGCCCTAGAGACTAAACCACACTTCAGCACGGCGTTTCACCCCCCCCAGACCGACGGACAGCCGGAGCGAATGAGCCGGATTCTCGAAGATGTTCTCTGAACCTGCTTACTTGATTTTGGGGTGACGGATGGTCACTGCCTTTGAGCTTAGCGAGGACCTGAGTTTCGACGAAACACCGGTGCAGACCCTAGCACGAGAGGACAAAAAGGATTGCGCAACCGGGCGATCCCCTATGGAAAGGTACTTTGGAACAACCATGAGGAGCGGGAAGCAACTTGGGAACTGGAGTCCAAGATGAGGGAGTGCTACCCCGACCTTTTCACTCCTACCCGGGCTTGAGTTTCGAGGACGAAACTCGTTTTTAGAGGTGAGTGGTGTAATAACCGCGGATTTATTTTCCCTTTTTGGTCTTACCTGTGTTTTACTTCGAACCGCTTTTCGGCTAAGGGGCCCGGGGTACCCTTTTCTCGCGTTGTTTTGGGCAGGCCGTCGGGGCTCGTGGGTTTTTTTAGAGAATAAAGCCCGCGAAACGAAGACCGGCGGCGCGAGCGGATCAGTTTTCCGACCCCGGACTCTCCCGGAATAATTTTCTGAAGTTGTAGCTGTTCGAGGGGTCAGCACGCCCTCGCGGAGGTAAGCCAGGCCCGGGTTTAGGTTAATTGGATTTAATTTAAATTATTTTGGTTTAATTTTAAGTTAGTTGGATTTAATTTAAATTATTTTAGTTTAATTTAACTTAATTGGATTTAATAAAATTTAACCCGTCTCTTTTTAATTGAATTTAATCGATGCTAATCGAATTCAATTTGGTCTAGGTGGGGTTACGTTTAGTTGGACCTTGGGTTTAGACCCGACTGCACCTAAACAGCTAATTAATTGAGGGTTGGGGATTTAGGTTGGGAACCCCATCCCCTCCTTTCTTTTCCCCTTTCGTACGCGTGAAAACCCCAAGCATTTCCCCCCACCCGCACCGAGGCGACGCGAGAGCCGGGATCTTGACGGGGAGAAGGAGGAGATTGATCGCCTCCCCGCAAGATCCGACGAGCGCAAAAAGGACGATCCCTCTCCTTCGCCCGGCGCCGACGGAAACAAGGTGAGCCGTGCTTTCGCCTTCTTGTTTCGTTTCTTGTTTCGTCTTTGTGTTGGTTCTTGTTTCGGGCAAGGGGAGGGAAATCCCTTGATTTGTCGGGGGAAGGTTTTTCCTTCGTCTCGTGCCGCGTGCGAGGCGATTTCGGGGACCAAACGGGAGGCCGCCGCCGCCGTGGTTAAACGGGAGGCCGCCGCCGCCGTCACCGTGTTCACGCGGTCACCGCCGAAGCCGCCGTGATCGCGGGGTCGCGATCGGAGCCGAAAACGGACGCTCGGTTGGGGTTTTCTGGCCGCGGTCCACCTGCCCGGGTGCACCCGGCGCACGCCATTCCGGCCCGGGACCGCAGACCCGGCGCACAAACCTGTGCGCCAGGCCGCGCGGTCCACCGGGCCGGCGTGCACCCGGCGCACGCCCTTGCGGCCCGGGGACGCGGACCCGGTGCACGGCCCGGTGCGCCAGGCCGCGCGGTGCACGACCGGGCGTGCACCCGGCGTGCGCCACAGCCGCAGCGGGGCCACGGACCCGGTGCGCGCCCGCACCCGTGCGCGGCCCGGCCCAAGACGGTGATGGTCCACCGCTCCGCGTGCTCCCGGCCCACACCTGCGCTGCCCGCCGTCGTGGACCCGGTCCACGCATGGGCCCGTACACCCATCCTCAGAAAAAGGGCCCAGGAGCTCCGTTTTTAGCCCGGTTCGCCCCGTTTTTGAGTGTTTTGAACCGTGACGACGCTTTTGACGAATGAATTTGTGTTACAGCTGTTCGGACCCGCGGTGAGGGTTTTTCGGTCGGATTTTCCACACGTCTCTTTCTTCGTGCTTGAGGTGGGTTTTTGCTTTAAGTCCTAACATTTAAATGCATCTTGTTGGATCGAGGGGTGATGGGAATTATTCGTTTGATTGTGCTACTTTTAAAATAAAGAGAAAAAGAAAATGTAGAAACCCTTTATGTCCATTTTCGTTACGGTCATGATTATCGTGTGGTGTGTACTTGGTTCATTATTGTGGGTTCTGTTTTGGGATTCGGCGTCGGGTTGTCGGCAATTGTATCCTGGTTAAAATAAATATCTAATTGTGCTAACATGGTGTTCCTTGTGGTATTTATTGTTGAGTATGCATGTTAGCGGGTTACTTCTAGTACACATATTATCGCCTTGTTTTCGATTATACATGTTAGCGGGCGATCACACATGTTGCTGTTTTACTTTTAGTTATACATGTTGCCGTTTTACTCTTGTTATATATTATGATGCTAACATGATGGTGGTTATGGTTACTTGGCTCGAGGCTGCAGCACGCGCACCCGCGGTTTGGCCACCGCTAAGGGTGCGCTTTTCCGGAAAAGTGGTCTATGACCCGTGTTTACCCACGAGGTGACGTAGTGGGGCCCCTTATTAGTTGTGGGGTTTGAGGCGCCGAGGTGCGAGCGGTGCGACCCGTCGGTTTAGTTGTCCGACGTGGTCGGGTTTTTGCAGGTACGGTGCGACCCGTCGGTTTAGTTGTCCGACGTGGTCGGGTTTGTTACAGGTATTACAGGTATGGCACGGCCCGTCGGTTTAGTTGTCCGACGAGGCCAGGTATTACAGGTACGGTACGGCCCGTCGGTTTAGTTGTCCGACGGGGCCGGGTATTGCAGGATACAGGGGCACAGGTTATCTCTCCACGCTTGGGAGGGAGGTTACTCCGGTTTGCTTTACGGTTTGATTTACTACTTTTCCTGCTCTATTGTTATTATTCGTCACTGACTTCCCACATCGTGACAGGGTCCAGACGGGGGGAGCGGTAGGCGACGGTGAGGACGGGGCAGGAGCTTCTGGGTCGCTGGGGACCCCGGACTGTATTTCCTCTTTTATCCTTACATTTCATTTACGCTGTAGTCATTGGTGTGGTTCTCGATACCCTCGTGGGGTCGGTGTGGATGTCGGCATGCTTTATATTTGGTGGTCCTCTAATCTATTTATCTTTTCCTTTTATTTCTGTTGGCCATTTGAAAAAGAAAAAGGCAAAACCAAAGAAAAGATTGCGAAAACCGTTTTTAAAATCTAAGTGTCGTGTGGGCACTGGTTTTAAAACCCTGTGGATTTATGGATTGCGAAATGGATTTCGAAACTTAGGTGTCGTGTGGGCACCGTTTTCAAAACCTTGTGGATTTATGCTGATTTTGAAAACTAGTCTTCAAAATGTAAGTGCCGAGTGGGCGCTCTTTTAAAACTGTAGATTTATCCTTTCCAAACTGATCGGCCATGTACTTTAATGGATTAGAATGCTGGTTGTATGTTAACAATTGTTGTGATTGAATGGTTGTGCATGTTTGGGTTATGTACTGAACGCTACGCCGTGCACATACAGGGGAGGCTCTGTCCGTTTACAGAGAGATCCTGTATGTGCGGCGGGTCTGGGCACGCGCCGGGGAAGAGGGGTTTCCTTACTACCAAAAAAAAAAAAAAAAAAAAAAAAAAAAAAAAAATCTTTCGTCGAACGTACGACCTTTGCAAACCGTTTCCGCTAAAACAGACCCCCGGGGCGTGACACACACCGCGTAGGCCTCCAATAGCCACCCCAATGCGCTGCAACAGCTCTGCGGAGGTCCGGGTCATCACATCCTCCCCCACTAAAAGAAAGTTTTGTCCTCGAAACTAAAGTCATTCCTCAACACGGAATCTCAACCCAATAGAGGGGGTAAATATCCAATCATTCACCACTCAAGCTCCCAAGGCTGACAAATACCTCCTCCAGAGACGCGATGTAATCCTCTGGTCTCTAACTGGAACAAAATAAAGGTGAGCACTCCAGGAATCCGCACCACCTCAACCACGTACAGCTGGGCTAACCGCTCGAGCTACCAAGCTGTCCGCATCGGTACAAGCATCCGCCCCTGCTAGGGCCTCAGATAATCTGACCACAAGTCCATCGGCACAAAAGCTCGATCCAAGTACCTCTGTACTCCCGAGGCATCCGGTATAAGTCCCCCAACTGATCACGTAGCCTCTGATCTCTAATCCAAAACCGTCGGGGTGTAGAAGCAATTCTCCCAACTCTCCGGCATCAGCACACAGCCATAAGCAGTCAAGAGAATCAGATTGCAAAACAACCTTCGCGAAGATCCAATACCCTTGCAGCTGGTAACTCAAGTCCTCCAAGCTTGACAGAAGGGTGCTAGCTCCCGATGATCACTTCATCAAATTCTTACGGGTCCTCACACAGCCGAAGTGAACCAACCTTCCACAACTCGAATAGCACCGGCGCCCCCAAAGGCGCCACCCCAGGTTTGACACAAATCCAAAACGTCAAATCCTGGAGTTGGGTCCTCAACTCCCAAACTGGTGCCATGCCAGACAACTCCGATAGGAGAACAGCTAGGAACTCATAACCAAAAGGGTATCTCTAAGTCCCGATGCCGCCGCTGATCCCTCAAACACACCAGCCAAAAGGCTACTCACCCACTACGAGACATCCGCCTCGCTCACAAAGTCAAAACCAAAGAGGCGAAGATACTCTCAAGCAAACCAAGTACACCAACACCTCCAGGCCTGGCTCCCACGAAAACCGTCCTCGCAGCATAATCAGCTGCCGCGAAAGGAAAATAACCGAGCCGGCCTAACCGTCCTAAGTACCAAACCAAGCCCCACAACTAGGTCAAGACCATCAGGCCTACAGGTACAACCAAGGACTCAACTGCACCGGGCAGGACCCACAACACGTCCCCACGTGCTAAAGTTCGGGAATACGACCCCCCCCGTACACCCGGTAACCGTCCTACCCTTAACCCAATGCAAGGAAGCAAAAGCACTACCCACCAAGGAGGGAAAACCTCTCGTATCGAAAGATACGAACCCCAAGAGCCCAGAACAAATCAAACCTACCACCACGCTGGCCGCTGGAATCTATGGGCTCTGACGGTCTCAAAATCTACTATCCTGGAAAAGAGATCGGGAATATCTCATCCGACTGACCTGTCCTCCATCACCCGGCGCCAAGCGCCTCAATCAGAACTCGCCTCAGGCGGCAGATCCCAATCCAAAGGAACTACAGTGCCACGCTCCATACCCGGCGCCTACTCCAATGAGGCGTCCCTAGAACTCTCAATCCCTCACCGAACAAGACCCTGCCTTCAAAGGCTCCATACTCAACCCCACAAGTCGGGGCAACTCATCCGCCAGATCTGGCTCACTCCTTCAATACAATCCCATAGTTTCCCTGCTGTCAACTGTCCACCCTTCCTCGGTGCCCCAGCACTAAACGTCGGCACGGAGGGCTACTCACTAGTCCGACAACTGTGCCACTGCACTGATCCGACAACTGCGCCACTGTGCTGATCCGACAACTGTGTCACCGCGCCGCTCCGACAACTGTGTCACTGCTCCGACAACTGCACCACTGTGCTGATCCGACAACTGTGTCACCACGCTGCTCCGACAACTGTGTCACTGCCCCGACAACTGCGTCACTGCTCCGACAACTGCGCCACCGTGCTGATCCGACCACTGTGTCACCACGCTGCTCCGACAACTGTGTCACTGCCCCGACAACTGCGTCACTGCTCCGACAACTGCGCCACCGTGCTGATCCGACAACTGTGTCACCACGCTGCTCTGACAACTGTGTCACTGCCCCGACAACTGCGTCACTGCTCCGACAACTGCGCCACCGTGCTGATCCGACAACTGTGTCACCACGCTGCTCCGACAACTGTGTCACTGCCCCGACAACTGCGTCACTGCTCCGACAACTGCGCCACCGTGCTGATCCGACAACTGTGTCACCACGCTGCTCCGACAACTGTGTCACTGCCCCGACAACTGCGTCACTGCTCTGACAACTGTGCCACCGTGCTGATCCGACAACTGTGTCACCGCACTGCTGATCTGCCTCCAACACTCCTACCCTTCGGGTCCGGAGCCCCCAGACTCCAATCTGGGTATCCGGCCCGAAACAACCAGCTCAGGCCCAACTGCCGCACCAAGGTGCACTCGGGTCAGAGCCCAAACGTCGGGGAGACACCGCTCACCACGACAAAACCGCAAATCAGCACACCCCAAACACTCGACCCAATCTAGCGAAAGTCAAAGGCATCCCCCTATTTTTGTAACGTTATTTTGTCTGCAGCCAACATAACTGTCCCACAAAATAGGGTATGCCGATCCCTCTTCACTCACTGGAAGAGTCAAAACCAAATCACCGACTTTCGCCAAAAGTCACGTCACTCACGTCCTGCCTTCCTAGGGTCTGCCAAAAGCCTAGGGTTTCCTAAGTCCCAACTGACCTATCCCTAAGCTCTGATACCAACTTAATCTGTCACGCCCCGGGTGTAAACCAGAACCCGGGCCCGTCTACAGATCCGCCGTGCACACGGTATTTCCCGCGTACACGAAGCGCCAAACCTGCTCAGATATATAAGAGATAATAATAAATGAGCAATAAAAACAGAGCTGAACTAAAACTAATACATCTCAGACTGAAGCTGGAAATAAAATACAATACATCTGTATAAATGATACATCTGTCTCTCCCAGCTCACCAAAATAAATACAACCTGCTGGCAAAAGCCAGTCCCAAAGTAAAAGTACAATCGTCTGAGGAAATGCGGGTACACCAACAGTCCAGCTAACACGCTCATCCTGCCTCGAAGTCTATCTACTCAGCCGTCCTCTCTCCTCGACCCGTCGCTGAAAACCCAGCAGCACCCGCAGAAGACACTGCAAAACAAGGGAGAAGAAAAAGAGGAAAGAAGAATGGGGGTAAGACTACCAGTAAACCAGTAGCCTCCCCTAGTGGGTAAAACCTCAAACCCTGACACACCCACTAGGTCTACCAGAGGCAAAAAGGAAAGAAGTGTGGTAAGCAATGATGTCTGCCGAAAACAGGAAACTACCACTACTATGCCTCTAATATGCCAAGCTAAAGAGATAGCTAACTGTATGCATCAGAACATAAATGCCTGCCTGCCTAGACCCAATCGATACACCAGTAAGCACTGGTACTGCCTGCTCTGCCTGCCTGCCTGCCTGCCAAATCGGGTATGCCAGTCTACGCATAACACCGATAGGGGATGAGAGTCCCGAGGACTCGAAGCCTGTAAAACGCACACTCCGGAGTGGCACTCGAGGGGAGCGACCCACACGAGTAAAATGCCTGAGTAACAAGTATCATAGATCAGCAGGACTGGATCATGACTCTGATCAAAGTGGGAAAACCCATCCACTAAAGGGAAACCCGATCTCAACCTGATGCAAGATAAACAAATAGTGGGAAACCCCATCCACTAGAGACCTGATACCCAATCTGATGCATAAGCAACCTCCGGTCAACCGCCCAAGGTCCGCGGTTGCCGCAATACCCTGCCATCAAGCCTGCCTGTCCCAAAATCCAAGATCCACAATCGGGTAGAACAATCAATATCCGGTCAACCGCCTACTGTCCGCGGTTGCCGCAATAACCCCCAAGTCCGACATCAAGTACACCCTGTCTCCGACCCCAAGGTCCGGCTACACTATCCCAAACCCCCGCTCGAACCCGAGCAACATGACTCGAAAGTCTAAATAAGAAGGAGAAAGAAAGCAATCATGGTTTCTCCTAAGTCAAATCCCAATATGATAGTGTAGCAATAAAAGATGGCCTATCTAGATGTCCATACAAGCATGCAAGTGTTCTCAAGGAAGTATAATTAAAGGCATTAATCATTAACAGTATCCACCTACGCATGTCATCTACCCTCAAGTAGTACCATCAACAGGATAATCAAATAGTCCAACATAAATATTCCATCCCACATGCAAGGTTAACCGCTATCAAAGCAACCCTATTCCCACACCGGCATGCATAAACCCAACCCCGCTCATGATTAATCAAGATGTCCAATAAAGGGGATCACTCTAATATTCCTAGTGAGCATGTCAAAATAGAGGCAAGAAACAACCGCCCACCTCGAACGCTAAATCCTGATCCCAACAGCGAAGTCCGCGCCCGGTCTCAACGATCACCACGGTACTGCACAAAATACCCCAAAAGAACAAGCACAATTAACATACAATGCTCACACCGAAATCTGTCCCAAATACAATCAGTCCACAGTTTAGCCTTTTTCACCTGCGAAACGTGCCCAAGAAATTCCCAGAAAAATACCACTGCGATCTACGCGACGAACCGGTCGAAACGAGTACCTGCACGTTTTCCCACGATTTTCCTACGCTGAGAACCAAAATCGACAAGGGAACCACCCCGAACAATACTTTCACCCAAAAACTGTGCTACAAAGTTCTGTAAAAAGGGGTTTCTCACCTTCAGGGAAATTCCACAAAAATCCAAGAAAATTCAGAGAGACTCCTTGCGATGCGTAGATGCAAATCCCCTTTTGAATCACCCCAATCCGATGCCCGGTTGCAGAGATATCGCCGAAATACCGAACCGCTGTCCAAAACTCCATCACAGCAAAATGGGGTCACAAGATGATCCGAAAAACCCATGAAAACCTCGGAATGGGGAAAAACCAGTAGAAACAAGAAACGTAGCCCTACCTGTTAAGAATCCAACGGCGCAAAAATCGCGAAAATAGAAGGTCAGGGTGAGTCGGGGGGGCCTGAACACTGAAATGCGACGAATCGGGTTGCCGGAGAATGATCGTCGCGCCGCGCCGGAAAAATCTCAAACCTCGGGATCCGAGCCTCCTAAATTCCTCAAACTTCACAGGATACTTCCTCTCTTCTTGATGAAGATTTCATCTTCTCACCGCTAAGGGAGATGGAGCTTCAAAAATGGAGAAAACCCTTCTTGAATGGCTCTCGGATGGAATTAATAGGAAAAACCAGAAAATCTTTTCCCTTAATTCCCATTGTGTCCCACAGAACACGAAACACCAGAATTACCCAATCAAAATGCGACACGTGGCCCCCCCGACCGCTCCTGCCCGCGCGCCCAGACGCGCCTCTGACCGCCTGCCCGCACAGTTGACCCTCCAATAGGGAAGCGCCACGTGTCACTGCCACTGTTCGGTGCACCCGGTGCACGAATTCCTATGGACCGAACGAATAAAAACATGCCACGTGTCAACCCTGGTGCACCATGAACCGTGAGCCAACCCGAAAACTCTATGAACCGAGTTCTGTGAGCCAGCCTATAGTAAACTGCCACGTGTCCACACCGGTCCACCGTACACCACCACTCTACTCCGCGCTCCCAGACCACAACACCGGCCCAATAGAAATATGCCACGTGTCCCCGCCTTGGTGCACGCCCGCCGCGTGGACCGCCCGCCTGCCCGCGCGCCCGCGCGCTACCCGCGCCCTGCCCGCGCCGCGCGCCGCCGCTGTGCCGCCTGCCCGAGGCCGCGCCGCCGCCCGCTGGCGCTGCCCGCCGCCGCCGGCCGGTCGCCGGAAACACTGTTCCGGCGTGAACAGTACCCGAGCCCGGAAAAATCAAGTAGATAGTCCATCTGAAGCGTTTTCGCGCGCTGAATCCGAATTTGACGTCCGTTTCGCCAAATTCTCACTCTAAAAATTGCCGGAGGCTCCCGTAAAGGTATTTTCAAACCGAATTTCGCGCCGAGTCCAAATTTGATATCCGATTTGCGCGAAAACAACTCTAAACATCCGATTGGGTCAACCGATCACCCATGTGATCTATTTAAGCTCGAAGTCCAACACTTGTGTCCAATTATGCCCCAAACACCTCCAACACACCGCGTAGGCCTCCAATAGCCACCCCAATGCGCTGCAACAGCTCTGCGGAGGTCCGGGTCATCACAGTGTATCCCAGTGGGCACGACGAGCCGAGAAATAGCAGATCGTACCTACTGGTATACAATGCTAGAGGATAGTAATAGATCATGGGTTAGGGTAAAGCAAATATATAACTGGTGCTGTAAAGGAAGCAAAACTCATAATCTGGGTACAAGCATAGGAGATAATTTTAGCAGAAATTTAAAACAGGACAATCAGAAATAATATAACTAAGGAACTAAAATCAAAGGCATCATATAAAATCAGGAAATCATTGGATTCAGATGGAGTAAAACATGTCAATCATCAACATATATAGGTGGATAATAGCAATCAAGTCCAGGAATCAATAGATAGTGAGGTAAACATATCAATCAGCAACTCATGCATCAATAGATGAGATACTAAAATCAACCCAATCTCAACCCCCATATTGGTCGAAAGACCTCAGGCAAGGCTGCCCAGACTAGCACCAAACAGAAGCATGCTGATATAGATTATGATCAAAACTGAACAAGCAATGGGTAATCATAAGAGTATGATGTAAAGCAGATTAAACCGGCAATTTATGCATCAATGGAAGAACAATCAAGTACCCAATCAAAAGCCACCATATTGGTCACTAGGACCTCAGGGAAAAACTCGCCGAACCTGGCACCAACCTGGCTGACATTCTCCGGCACCCTCGGGCACTAACCTGGGAGTCAACACTCCGGCACCCTTGGGCACTAACCTGGGAGTCACGGGTAGCTTCTGCTAACCACTTTACCGGTAAAGAACATCTACACGGGTCATGACTCCGCTGATGTTCGTGAAGTACAGCAGTGCGGGCGATAAATCATGCGAATGCTCAAGCTCACGGTCCTCTGACCGGATAATCGGCAATAAGCCGGGAACAAATCCCCACTGGGATGCAAGTACATAATCAACTGATCCTCAACTCTCATGCAGGAATAATCAGCAACAAATCAATAAATCTCAACTCAAATGCAAGATCAAGGCCAGTCTCAACTTGACATAAGATCAGCAGCAAATCTCAACTCAATCATGCAGACCAACCAAATGATACAAAACTTAAGCACATATTTTAAGAAAACTGTTTTAAAAAGTCCAAACCCCGAAAAGCATTGCCCTCGTCCTATCAAACAAGAACAGACTCAGGTGACACTACGAAGCTTGGGTTTCCAAACCTCGTAGAGCAATTGCCTTTGTCCTATCAAACAAGAACAGACTCCGGCGACCCTACGAAGCTCGGTAAAAACATCAGTTAAACAAATCTATGTGCTCAGCAGTGTATCATTTGATCGACAGGACAAACAGGCTCACTCATCAACCATGGAAATGTCCAAGTAAAAGTATAAATGCTAGAGGTTCTATGAACAATCATGTAAGGCAGAATAGAACTGATAACAGGCATAGATCAGGCAGATAGCAGGTATAATGAAATCAAGGAAAAGTAGGCTCAAAGAGATTAAGTTAGGCTACAAAAACAGGGGTCCAACCAGTATCGCACCCCAGAGGGCCGAACTGATAAAACCCGGACCGAAGATAACCCACCTGATATAACGCAGGCGGCTAATCGTATCTGCAACTTACTCGAAGACCAGAGATACCTGAATCAAATTATATTGTTCAGAAATATTATTTAACCCTTTTTAATCTCCTATTATCCAAATTTGACAATTGATCCAATTCAAACTTGTATTCACTATTTGGTGAAATTACCAAATTGCCCCTCCCGGAAATTCCCATTTGGATTTCCGGGAGACTCGGGCTGTCTAACAGGGTCGCTGGCTCAACCAGATTCTACTGGGACTCAACAGTCGACCTGGTGAAACCGCCGCAATTTCTCAAATTGCGCGATTGCCACCCGGATACCGTAAAATCGACGATTTTGCCGATTCTCGGACTATTATCCGATTTCCGCTCAACGAGAGCCATTGGATTCCTAACGAAAAGTTTAGGAATCATTTAAATATTTTACTAAACAGTATGTGCTGTAAATTTTGCGTTTAGACCCCTAGGGTTCTTAAAATTACACTTTTAAAGCTATTTTGAGCACTGTTTTCGCTTGTTCTCTCAACTGGAAAATCATTTTAACAAACCGTCACTTCCAGCAGGTGACATTCATCTTGCTGAACACCGTGCTCACCAATTTGTGGCAGCACGGAACCCGAGGCAAACTTCGGGCCATAAAACTCTCCTCTAACATAGCCATTTTGCATTTTTGTTTCTCTGAGACTTCAAACACCAAATCTAACGCAAGCATCGCGTCTAGTGACCCCAAATTAGCCTAGGGCACACTGTCGCAACTTCGCAAACAGCCCGGAACTTAGTTTTGTTCCAACATTACTTTAAAAGGTTGATTACACTACAGCTTTTAATCCGATCGTCAAACAGACGAATTTTGTATATGAAAGTGTCTCTGGACAGTGCCAGGACCACGGGGCTCACCATTGGGAAGCCCAAAACTTGCTGGGTAAGAAGATCCAACCTACAAGTTCTCTAACACTTCGATAACACACCACAATACATCCACTCAGTCAAAATTGGAACTGAGGTGAGCATCAAGCTCAGGGAAGTGTGTGTAACAACTTTCATATTTTGATCATGGCCAGATTCCAAACTTAACTTCATTGAAGCATTTCATCGAACACCTGATGGGCAATTTTTCTAAACACATAGCCTAACCTTGCCCGAGCCCAATCTCAGCAAAGAGGCAAATTCTGGGGCTTCTAAAATGGAAGGGAAGCTAGCCTACTGAATTTAGAGGTTACCTGGGGGTCTCACCGGCGACTGGAGGCGACGGCGGCGACCGGCGGTGGAGCTCGGGCTAACATCTAGGTGCAACAACAGAGATCACATCCTCCACGTTAAAACCCACATGCAACATGATAGGAAGCGTCTAAAGGGTCCTAAAAACTCACCTGGGTCACTTGCCGGCGGCAGGAAGCGCCGGCGACGCGAGGCGGCAGAGCTCACCCGAGCTCGGTGAAGACAAAGATGCTCTAATGGAGGATTTGGATCCGGGACACTAGAGGCCCTCCAACTTGGACCAGATGACTCCACTTGGTGCTACGGAGCTTGCCAAGGCGGTGGCCGGCGGCGCGGGTGCACGGCGGCGGCTCGGACTGCATGAGGATGATCCCCACGACGTCAGGAAGATACTACAAGGGTCTAGGGCCATCAGATAACAAAAAGTTTACACTTTCTTACCTCGCCGGAGAGAGGAAGAAGAAAGTGATGGCTGCGGCGGTGCACGGCGGCGCCCAGCGTCGGGAAACCCCGGGCTCGGTCGCGTCTACTACCAGAAACTCCCAGTTGAAGTTTAATCTAACCAAACTCCCAAAACACCTTCACAAAACTCCAGCCGAGAATACCTTCTCTTTTCTTTGTCTTCTCGGTTTGTTCCGGCGACGGGACGGCGGCCGGCAGCAAGGTGCGACGGTTGGGAGGAGAGGAAGGTGCTGGTTGCCGAGGGTGAGTGAAGAGGTGGCGAAGCTTCCAGATTGCATTGGGGAATGGCTTCACGCGTGGGGGAGAGGAACGAAGAGTCGCAACGGTCTCTCATTGCCTTTGCATGCGTAATTGTACAATTGCCCAAAAAACCCCTTTCTATATTTGGCCTTTGGAGTTAAGTCCTTTCTCCTGTGATGCCCCTTTTTGCACTTAAACCCCTCCCCCCCCTTGCAAATTCGAAAAAGACCCCTTAAAGCTGGTATTTTACGCTTTTCGAGGCGTTTCGCTCGTCAGAACGGAAAACGGATTTCGCCGTTGCGTCCGGTACGTCGAAACCTTCGAGACAGCGATTTTTATTTTTCGACGCGACGTCCAGATAAAATTCCGTTCCATAAAAACTGTCTAATTTTACAGTTTTCACGCTTTGCGAAATTCTAGAGTCGTCAAACAGAATTTTCGACTGCGCCATTGCGTTCAGAACGTCGAAAATAGCTAGAATTGACTACTCGAATCACTATATTAGGAGTCCAGATAGTAAATTGGCCAACGTTGGTTCAATAGGAAATTAAAACCAAGGGGTTACTGTTCATATACAGTATTCAACTTAAAATACTGTGCGCATGGCACTGTTACATTAGTCGCAATTAATTGTCCACTTCATCTTTAAATTCTGGATGATCCGACCGTCAGATCGAAAAGTGCTGAATATGAAACTTGCTCAGTTCAACGAGACGATCGCAACGGTCAACTCGGATTTCCAAGATCATGTCCGGATTGGAGATTAGCCTTTTTGCCTCGTAATTCGTGCAACGTGCACACCGGTAATTGATCAAATAGATCAAATTAGATCTTTAGAATCCAACTTCGGCTAAAAATTCAACTTTTCTTTTATTTATTAAAAATAAAATATTCCGGATTACTACATCATTGCAACTAACAGAAAGATTATCCATGAAAACGCCATTGCCGCAAGTTCTTAAGAGATTTGAAATCCTGTGAGCAACAACTCAAGAACATGAAAAATTGTTAATTTTCAAAAATTTGAAAAATTGTACCCAAACAATCATTATCATGTAGAGAGACTAGGAATCAAATTAGTTTTGCAAAAAGAATTTTAAAAATAGATCAATTCTATGATTTTCAAAAATTCCTATTATATGCCCTAAAACCGAATTTTCAGAAATTGAAGCCCAAAAATTCGTTAATCAGGAGAATACCTAGCATATAATCAAAACTAATCTACCCAGAGTTCTTATTTCAAAAGAAATTTGATCAAAAACCAATCCAAAACGAAAAAGATACAAGATTTTCATCACGTTTTGAAGAGAAACATGAAAAATTGTGAGAAACCGAGATTTTGATCAAGAAAACTTACTTAGAATCGAAGAACTTTGAGTTTGGAAGCCTCCAAAAAGGATGAATTCTAGAGAGAGAGACTCTGGAGACTTAGGAACAAAAGATTGAGGTAAAAAGAAATCAAAACCCTTTTGTTCTATTAAAGCCCTAGCCGCGATCCGGATCGGATCGTGAATCAATCCGGATCGGCTACCCGCAGGAAATACCTGCGTTCGGGATCCGGATCGGCTTGTCCAATCCGGATCGGCTCCAACTTCTTCTTCAGAAAAATTCAGAAAAATTCCATAAAATCCAGAAAAAGATTGTGAGCACTTTTGTGTATCAACTTTAAATAAAAATCATCGTTTCATACAACAAGAAATAGATTATACCAAATCTATCAAAAATACTCAAATAACGAAACGAAAATTTATAAAAATTAAATCCCTTAAAGTTGAACAACTTCAATCACATCTAACATGATCTTATGCGTAATGCCTTTATCAAATCATCAATTTGGTAAAGAAAATGAAATACCAAGATCAATAGATGTTTGAAATCCCAAATAAGTTAGATAATGTATCTAGACAATCTGTTGAAGAGAGTGGCTCTTTGAGCATCTTTCATTAAAAATCCCACCTATTACCAACCTTGAAATTTGATGGAGTCAAGTATTTCAACATGCATTTTTAATTAATCCAACTTGAAAAACCATGCTTGGTATACATGTGGTAGCTGCACACAGTACTCGGACGACCGAGGTAGTAGCTCTTTCCTCCATGTGGTGGTAGTTTTCACACTCCTCATTGGGATGTAACTCTTTCCACATCTTTTGAGCATATTACATTTCTTTGACTCCCCCTCAATTGGCTATCAATTATTTAATATATAAGGTATTCAACCAAAAATTGATCTCGCATTCTGTAAGACCCGGCCTTTCCTTTGACCTTTCCGTTCGCCTTTTCTTTTGACGGTTCGACTTAGGGCCTGATTTTGTGGGTTTTTCCAGGCTGCCCGTCGGGGCTCGCGGACATTTTTAGACGGTAGGGTTCGTGAAACGGAGCACGGGGACGCGACCGGTTCTGGATTCCGACTCCCGGTTCATCCAGAATAAATTTTCAAAGTTTGGACCCCCCTGGTAGGTGCCCTGGGATCCGTGTTGGATCCGCACGGCTCGAGATATTTTTATTCGAGAGAAAAGAAGGGACTTAGGGTTTTCCTTTTCCTCCCTTCTTCCGCTTTCCCTCTCGTAGCCGACGGCAAGGTGGAGACAAAAAAGTAAGAAAGAAAAGAGATCGGGGGTTGACCGAGGACTCGGACGTGGGTGGATCGAACGGGCGGACATCCCTCTTCTCCCTTTTCTCCTCGCAAACCAAGGTACGGTTTTATTCTTTCCGGAGTTCTTGATTTCGTAGATCACGGTAAAGGGGAGGGGCCGTTTTCCGGCTTTGGGGAGCAATCGGGGGCCGCCGTCGCCGTCGCCGCCGCCGCCGCGCGGGCGGCCTGCGGGCGGGGCGCGCGCGCGCGGCAGGCGCGCCGCGCGGGCGCCGCGCGGCAGGCGCGCCGTGCGGGCGCCGCCCGGCAGGCGCGCCGCGCGGGCGCCGCCCGCATGCAGGCACCGCGCGGCAGGGGGCCGCGCGGGCCGCATGCCGGCGGGGCGCCGCGCGGCAGCGCGCTGCGCGGGCGCCGCCCGCATGCAGGCACCGCGCGGCAGGGGGCCGCGCGGGCCGCATGCAGGCGGGGCACCGCGCGGCAGCGCGCCACGCGGGCGCCGCCCGCATGCAGGCACCGCGCGGCAGGGGGCCGCGCGGGCCGCATGCCGGCGGGGCGCCGCGCGGCAGCGCGCTGCGCGGGCGCCGCCCGCATGCAGGCACCGCGCGGCAGGGGCCGCGCGGGCCGCATGCAGGCGGGGCGCCGCGCGGCAGCGCGCTGCGCAGGCGCCCGCCCGCATGCAGGCACCGCGCGGGCAGGGGCCGCGCGGGCGCCATACAGGCACCGCGCGGCAGGGGGGGCCGCGCGGGCCGCATGCAGGCGGGGCGCCGCGCGGCAGCGCGCTGCGCAGGCGCCCGCCCGCATGCAGGCACCGCGCGGGCAGGGGCCGCGCGGGCCGCATGCAGGCGGGGCGCCGAGCGGCAGCGCGCTGCGCAGGCGCCCGCCCGCATGCAGGCACCGCGCGGGCAGGGGCCGCGCGGGCCGAATGCAGGCGGGGCGCCGCGCGGCAGCGCGCAGCGCGGGCGCCGCCCGCACGCAGGCACCGCGCGGGCAGGGGCCGCGCGGGCCGCGTGCAGGCGGGGCGCCGCGCGACAGCGCGCAGCGCGGGCGCCGCCCGCACGCAGGCACCGCGCGGGCAGGGGCCGCGCGGGCCGCGTGCAGGCGGGGCGCCGCGCGGCAGCGCGCAGCGCGGGCGCCGCCCGCACGCTGGCACCGCGCGGGCGGGGGGCGCGCGGGCCGCATGCAGGCGGGGCGCAGCGCGGGCCATTCGCGGGCCGCTTGCTGCGCAGCGATTGCGCCGTCGGGCCGCCACAATGGGTCGGGGCCGTTGGGGCGTACCGCAGACGAACGGCGCACTGCATAGGTTGGTGCTGTGCGGGGGACCCCGCCGCGCGAAGTCCGGGGTTGGTGTGGGTTTTCGAGTCCCTTGGTCTTGACATATCCTTGTTCCTCCAGGAGTGCGGTACGTCGTTGACGACGGGTGCGCGGACACGGACGAGCCGAGCGCAGGACGACACGCACGAGGTGGGTACATTCCCGGGAACGGTGGGGATAGGATTTCATCAATAGAAATAGTATGTTCGGGGCAAGGTGGATAGTAGATCTTCTCTCTCGTATTTTTGTACTAACCCTGTCTTATTATCGATCTGAGGCTCGGTTTTTGCTACACGCACACCGGCGGATTGGCCTCCGCCAGGGTGTGCTTTTCCGAAAAAGTGGTACGTTGACCCGTGTACCCCACGCAATGGTGGCGTTAGGAATGGGGGCCCTCTTAGGTGGGGGGTGTGAGCGGTGATGTCGAGGTAGGTGCTCGGCGGCCGAGGCAGGTGCTCGGCAGGTGGCACCGGGGTAGGGGTCCGGTGCGGTGGTCGGGAAGGGTGCCCGGCTTTTGCTATGATACAGGGTATGACTAGTGTAGGCGGTGTTTGAGAGAGACGGTTGCTCCGGTTGCAGTGGTTTGCTATGTTTTAGCCTTTTGCTTATATTACTATTTCCAGTCACTGACTTCCCACTTCGTGACAGGTTCGTCCAGGGGCGAGTGCTAGGGCACCGGTGAGGTCGTGAGGGCGCTGTACTGACAGTAGAGGCTTCAGACACAGTGACTCCTTTTTCCTTTTCCCTTTATTATTTCAGTTAGTTATTTGTGGATTGCGACACCCCTGTGGGGTCGAAGTGGATGTTGCCCTTTTCTTTCTTTGAGATATGCAAGTGAATGTTACTCTTTCTTACTTGGCCGTTTTAAAACAACGAAAAGCAAAGAAAACCGTTTGCGAAAACCGTTTTTAAACCGTGGGTGTCGTGTGGGCACCGGATTTTAAGACCTTGTGGAATTTATGTGGTTTCGAACTAGTTTTACAAATTTCGGCATCGGGTGGGTGCCGCTTTCAAACCTCTGAGGATTTATGTGGATTTGAAAACAGCTTTTTCTAAAACAACGGCGTCGGGTGGGCGCCACTTTCAAAACCTTGTGATTATTTATCCTTTCAAAACGACGGCCTTTGTGTTGAATGTTGAAACTAGTAGATCATGGGAAATGAATGATTGTTTGTGTTTGAGACTCCAACTAGTGTGGTTAAAGACTTTGTGTTACATTCTGTAGTGAAGACGCCGTGCATATACAAAGGAGACTCTGCCCGTTTGCAGAGTGAATTTGCATATGCGGCGGGTCTGGGCACGCGCCGGGGAGATTGATTTCAAAAAAAAATTACTTAGCCAATTTAGGGGCATTGGTGGCCCCTCTTCCGCGCGTTCGAACCCCCGGGGCGTGACAGATTAAGATGGTATCAGAGCGGGAAATCTTTAACCACAATGGTCGGGGCCCAACATCCACAGGGCGCAATGTACTAACTACTGATTAATAAAGTGAACTGGGATAGACTAGTAGAACGCGAGTGCTCGTGGGGGGGGGGGGGGGAGGAAATTAGATGTCTCCTTCCTTTGAGAGTCGGCGTTCGCGGTGTTGTCTTTCTGGGTTTAAGCTAGAAGTAACTGTTTTGTGCATGTGTTCAGATTATGGCCCGAACAAGATCGAGCGCCGAGGACGCAGGGACAGACGCAGCGGCGTCGGCGGCCGCGGAGAACCAACTCCTGAGGCAACAGCTTCGGGAGATGGCGGCGCAGTTGGCGGCCCTGACGGATCACGTGCACCAGCTGACACAGCAACAGCAGGCCGCTGCAGCGGTGGTGGTGGCCTCGGGCCCTCTTCCGGGGCCGACTGCGCCGGCGACCGGACCGCCGACGATGGAGGCCGAGGCGGGAGCTGCCCCTACCCGGGCCGCGGTGCCTGAGGTGCCGTTAACCCGGCAGACGGTGCCGGATGTAGCCCCTCTGGCGGCAGCAGCAGGATCGACGCCGGGAGCTTCAGCCAGGGACACCCCCGCGGAGACCGAGGTGAGGCCTTCTACCGTCGTGGCCGCTATCGCCACGGGGGAGGGCTCGGCTCCGCTAACGGAGCGGGATCGCGTGCGTGCCAACTTAGCCGATTTCAAGAAGCACGACCCGCCGACATTTGAGGGGGAGACGACGGACCCCTGGGTCGTGGAGAAGTGGGTGGATTCAATGGAAAAATTGTTCGAGGACCTACTGATGGAGACCACGAGCGGGTTCCCCTAGCCGTCCACTTTCTGGAGGGGAATGCCCGCATATGGTGGAAGACAGCACGCCCCGACTCCGCGAAGGGTACTGCCCACCCGTCGTGGACCGCTTTTAAGCAACAACTGTTCGGGGCGTTCTTTACGAACAGCGTCAAGAAGCAGCTAGAGGACGACCTCAACCACATTAAACAGGGAACCAGAACGGTGATGGAGTATCAACGGGCGTTCGTAAGGCTGGCTAACTGCGTCCCATTCGTTATCCGGGACGAGTCTCATAAGGCCCAACTGTTCGTGGATGGACTGAGGACCGACATTTTCCAAGTGGTGGAAGCGGCAGACCTACATACCTTTCAGGCGGTAGTTGACCGGGCCACTATAGTAGAGCGCGGCTTCGCCGTTACGCGCGCTCGGAGGGAGGGCCCTCATCAGCAGGAAGACCGGAAGCGGACTCAGACCTTTTCGGGGGGGGGCTCCTCCAGTGGGAGTCGGCCCTCTAAGCGGTGGAGGTCCCAGCAGAGGAACAGGGGCGCGCCAGGAGGAGGACAACGCTCGGACGATCGGCCTTGCGTGATTTGCGGCGGGGCGCACCGAGTGACGGAATGCTCCCAGAGACAGGACCATTGTTTCCGATGCGGCAAGCCGGGGCACTTCCACTTCAACTGCCCCCTGAACCAAGGCCCGGCATCTTCTGCAGCCTCCGCGCCGCCATCCCAGCACGCGGGGCGAGGAAAAGCTCCGATGGCGTCAGCCTCCAGACCGTCAGCTTCCCGACCGGCAGGGGACAGGCCACCACCATCGGGAGGCCGCGTCTACTCAATGAATCAGCAGGAGGCATATCCGTCCGAGCACGTCGTCGCAGGTACCACACTTGTTTCCGTTTACCGTGCTAGAACCCTTTTTGATATTGGAGCAACTCTCTCGTTCATGTCTGTT
>JAQOTM010000319.1:0-121761 GCA_029168755.2 Tillandsia fasciculata
GATCGATGGAAAAGTTATTTGAGGACTTGCCTCATGGATGATTGCGAGCGTTTCCCCTAGCGGTCCCCTTCCTGGAGGGAAATGCCCGCTTATGGGGGACGAACGGTACGCCCTGATCCCACCAAGGATACCGTGCTCACCATCGTGGACGACGTTTCAAGCAGGACCTGTTCGTAGGGCTTTTCTTCACTAATACGTTAAAAAGAACTGGAGGACGACTTGAACCACATCCGCAGGGGAGCAGACTGTTATGGAATACCAACAACGAGTTTCGTGCGTTGGCCAGCTGCGTCCTATTCGTTGTAAGAGACGAGTCCCACAAGGCGCAACTTTTCGTGGATGGCTTGCGAAGCGATATTCCAAGTGGTACAAGCAGACCGATTTGCACACTTTTCAGATGGTGGTCCGACAGGGCTGTTGGGTTTAGGTTAATAAGGATCTAATAGGGAAAAAAACACCTAGAGGGGGTGAATAGGTGTAAACAATAAACACTAAAAAATCATTGTGCGATAAAACCCAATGCGGAAAAATAAAAGAACACACACAAGATTTACGTGGAAAACTCCAAACCGGAGTAAAAAACCACGGGACGATAACACGGCGAAATCCACTAGAGTTAACACACAGGACAAGGTGATATAACGTACTCACAGACGACTCAAACTTTTAACATAACGCCCCTATTCGATCTTCCCGCTCGCTCCACGACGCTTCTCGAATCCACGATCCGCGCCCAACGCTGTCACGCCCCGGGGTCAGAACTGTACCCCGGCTTGCCAACAGATCCGCCGCCCCTACAGGAAGCCCCGTAGAGACGTAGCGTCAACCTGCAAAAATAGATTAACTATACTAACAGATATCAGAGCAGTAAGGAAAACTAACTATGAAAAGAAATAATACAGTCTCTCACAAAATATACAACATATCCTCACCAAAATACAGCAGTCTCTCCAAAGAAACAAAAGAGTACAACTCGATACCTCACTACATAACTCTCAAACATAACACAACCAAAATATAGGGGTACCTCTATAACACACTGAAGCTGAAGGGGAAGGGATCTATCTCGCGACTCCCTTACCTCGGTCTGGAAGAGCTGGATCAGCAACGGGCACCGCAGGAACTGGAGCTGACGTCCCTGGGGAAAAGACACCACGACGGGTGTGAGAACTACCTCCCACAGTAGTTCTCAGTGGGTGCCGCCAACAAGCCCGACGGTCTGCCCACTAAGTCTACTAGAGGCATAAAGTAACAAAAGAAATGCAGTATGGAAAAGCTGGAAAGTAAAACATCTACTGCTACTATGCCTCTATCTAAATGCTCAAAGGGCGGAACAGAATGAATATGATGCCACGACCAACTCTCTCTCAACTCAAATCACCCAATCCAAACTGACTGCCCCATAGGGTCCAGTCAAGCCTGCGCCTACCTACTGCCGTATATCCCAGAGGACCGGACTTATGTAGGACGTCCGTGACTGCCAAAACTGGCTCAGCCAGAGGGACGGCGTCCGTGACTGCCAAAACTGGCTCAGCCAGAGGGACGGTGTCCGTGACTGCCAAAACTGGCTCAGCCAGAGGGACACGTAACAAACCCAACTCCGGAGTGGTACTCGTGGGTAGCGACCCCACCGAGCAAAGTATCTGCACATCTCTGTCGATCTCAAGTATGGCTCATGCAGGCTATGATCCAATCACTGTCTCACTCACTGGCTAAAAATCCACACTGTCACTATGACCATGTCCCAAAGATCCCAGATCCACTGTCACTATCACTATCACTATCACTATCTCAATGATGAACAATCTACAGACTGCTACCAACACTACTCGGTCCCCAGACACGAGTACAATGCATCATAGCTACTAAACCTCCCAACCCGCGACCCGGGAAAAATCACAATGTCAAAACGACAAGGGTACAACCACTGGGGAAAGCTAAGGTGATAAGCAAATCTGAATACATGTTCACATTTTCTGTAGTCTAATTGTGCATGAATAAATAATTAACTGACAATAAAGCTAAGTTGAGTTTTCATGATGTAAGAGTTCAAATACTGCAAGTGGTTCAATGAGGTCATCAGATTTAACAACTATCAACTGTGGGTACTAACATACAATTTGCACAGATTAAACAGCTCATATACTATCATGCATGCACTTATAATCATAGAATTAGAGTGCAGTCCATAGGTATTGAAAGCAGGATCACCCACCTGATCGCGCTAACTGTCCGGGACGGTACAGATAAACAGTCCCAAAAACGACAATCTCCCAGATCCACTAAGCAAAGAGCACAGAAAAAGTGCTCTAACAGTCCTGGGTACAACAACAACTCACAATTACACAATTCATACACACAACTACTATTCCAAAATCTGCAAACAGGTTACTGTTCACACACGAATTTCACCTGAAAATAAATTCCACAAAATTCCAATAAAAATATCACGACGATCCTCGCGAAGTGTAGATGTCGATAGGCTCTTGAATCGTCGAATTCCGATGTCCGGATGAGGAGATAAAAATCCGCGAAGTGAGTGCTGTCCAGAAATCTCACAACAAAACAGCGGCTCAGAAATGCCTCGAAATCCGTGCCAAAAACCCAAATCCAGGCAAAACACTCAACACGAAAGTCGAAGATTTACCTCTCGTGAATCCAACGCCGCAAAAATCGCTGAAATCGGATGTCGGGGTAGCTCTGTGGAAATTTTAGACCGAAATGCGACGATAACGGGCCTTCAACAGAAATCCGTCGCTCCGCACTTCGAGGTAGAAAACACAGTCGTCGCGGCTTCCAGATTTTCTGAAACTTCACCAGGAGATTCCCAAGAGGAAGAGGAAGAAATCTTGTGAAGAGAGCAATTGCTAAATCCCCTCGGAAAAGGCTCAAAACTCGGCCCAAGGAGACCTATTTATAGGCCCCAAAGAAAACAGCCCAAAAAGCCCCTTTAGTCACTTTCGGGCCCAACTTTCGGGCGCCCGAAAGTTTTCGGGCTGCTACAGTAACGGGCCGGCCCGTTACTGTGCGCGCCCGAATCTCTCTCAGGCCGCCACGTGTCCTGCCGTACCGTCTCCTGCACCCGGCGCACGACCCCGACGAATCACGAGGTGCCACGTGTCCCGACCAGGAATCGTGCACCCGTGCGCCGGACCAACCACGGGGCGCCACGTGGCGCCCCCACGCCGACCTGGTCAACGCGCACGTCGCGCGACGTGCGCGGCCGCGCCGGCGCCGGACCCGGGTCGGGCACGCGTCCCGAGGCACCGCCTCAGCCGCCGCCGCCGCGTGGACCGGGTGCACCAGAACCACCAACCACACAACGCCACGTGTCCCTCGGTTCACCGTGCACCAAAGCCAAAATTCCGTGGACCGCGCCTGCTGAACCGACCAACAGGAAAGCGCCACGTGTCCCATCCGTACGGTGCACGACCCCGCGGTGGACCGCGCGCCTGCCCGCGCGCCCGCGCGCCTGCCCGCGCCGCTCGCCGCCTGCCCGCGCCGCTCCGCCGCCTGCCCGAGGCTGCTCCGCCGCGCTCCGCCGCCCGCCGGCGGCCGCCGGCGCCTCTCCGGCCGCCGGAACAGTACCCCATGCCTCGATTTCCGTGTTTTCGCGTCCGGGCTCCGAAAAATTCAAGTAAATAGTCCATTTTGCTCGTTTTCGCGCGCTGAATCCAAATCCGAGGTCCGTTCGGCCAAATTCCGCTTCTAAAATTTTCCAAAATTTCCCGGAAAAGTAAACTTGATCCAATTTCTGTTCCGGGTCCCATTCTTGGCTCCAATAAGCGCGCAAACACCTCATACACCCAAAATGGACTCCCAGAGAAGAAACAAGCCCCAATTTCACCAGAAACTCAAATCTGGAGCCCGACACGCACACCCACACATCCAAAAGCCTCCAAACCAACAGTAAACCCTGTCGTGGGGATCCGGGTCCTCACATCCTCCCCCACTAAAAGAAAGTTTCGTCCTCGAAACAAACACAGCTCAGAAGGGAGTCTCCAAGCCCAAAGGCAAGCCTCCAACACACAAACTCCGACTCCCCAGTCGCTACAAACTCTCCACAAAGCGCGTCCAACCGCGGAAAACTCAGGAATTCCCAAACACCGAGGACAAGAAGAACAGCCAACTCTACGCCTCCAAACTATTCGAATTATGCTACAAAACTTAACAGGAAAGGAAAGAGCCCCACCAGTAGGAAGGTCATCAATCCCCAACTCTCAGATTTAGAAAACAACTGAAATTAGCGAACAGTTCGAAAGTTCCGAGAGACCAGTGCCCTTGCCCTAAACCAACAAGGACAGGTTCGGGCACTGTCCCTACTTCTGGAGTAGTCTTTTGTATCTTTTATCCTGTTCGCGAATTTCAGCACAAGAGTGAGAAAATAAGGGAGAGAAGGGTTGATGCCGTTCCTGCTGCGACAACAAAACGGAAGCTACGGTCTACCCGTGCCCCTAAAAGAAACACCACTCTAACCAAGACCCCTAGAGACAAACCCTCTAGTCCTAGGCGTCACCTACGCTCGACAAGTCGCACCTAACCCAAAGCCGCTGAAGCCACTGCTGCAGGGAAGATGTCTTAGTACCCAGTAGAAATGATCTCCTGTCGTCCATCTTGCGGAAAGGCCACTATTCTCCGTTCGCAATCAAATGTTGCACGATGCCGCACCAACTGGTCCATCCCAAGTGCTCAACCTGAGTCGGGGAGCTGCAACTGAACCAACACAACAATCGGCGTGCCTCGCCAAAGTTTCAGCCGTTCTGATCACACCCAAAATTCGCCTCTGCTGGAAGACACTAGGATGAATCCAAACGCTAATGCAAGTCACAAAATTCCTATCCCGTAATTACGCCAAGATGCACATGTCCCGATGCCATGCAGATGGATGCAAAAACTCTACTGAAGAATGAATGAGATGCACTGGTATCAAAAGAGCCCGAGCACGGACTGCTGAGATCAGAATAATACCTGCGACGACCTGCTCTGCTGCTGAAGTGTCCTCAACCTGAGCGGCATAAATACGACCGCTCGGTGCCGGGGGACGTCGCTCTGGCTGTCGGGAAGAAGATGAGGCAACCTCTGGTCTGCTATAGGCCGCTGAAGGATCGGCTGGCTGGTAAGGGACAAACGGTGCAGATGCTGATGAAGGAGCTGGATGGCCGGCTCTAGGGCACACGCTCGCAAAGTGACCAGCCTGCCCGCAGCGAAAACAGTGGCCCTGTCTCTGCGGGCACTGAGTCGGTAAATGTGGGCCTCCACAGATGACACACCGATCTGGGCGCTGCTGCTGAAGAGTCTGCTGTGAGAACTGCTGCTGTCGTGGGGGTCGACGCTGCTGCTGCTGTATCTGGCGAGACGCCCCCGATCTCTGATGTCCCTGGTTCCCTTGGCCCTGCGAGTGGGAACGTGGAGGTCTCGGGGGTCCCTGCCTACTAGACTGCCCTTCCTCCGGAGAAGCCGGGCGCTTCGCCCCAGGAGTCGCTACAGGGGCCGGAGATACCTCATCCATCACGGCCTCTCCACTCTCCACATACAAAGCCTGCTCCATCGAGGCCTCCAAGGTCTGCAGTCGGCGGGATCGGACAAACTGGTAATGTCTCGGCGAAGTCCTCGCTCAAACATATAAACACGATGGCTCTCATCTCTAGCCACATGAGGCACACAAGCCAATAGCTGGTTAAATTCCGCTATGTACAAGTGCACAGGCCTATCTCCCTGGCGGAGATTCTTCAACCGCTCCTCCAGTCGCTGTCGGACGCTCTCAGGAAAGAACGCTCCTAACAACATGTTCCGAAACTCGGTCCAGGAAAGAAGCTGCGTCCCGGTGGACCAGCTGGTCGCACACGCCGCCACCACGCCTCGGCGTTGCTCTCCAGAAAGTGAGTAGCCAGAATAACCCGATACCTCTCATCCACAAATAAGCTCTCAAAGTGGCGCTCCAAGGTGGTAATCCAAGTCTCGGCTGCCCAAGGCTCAGCATCCATGCCCGAAAAGCGGGGCGGATCGAACCGCCGCAGTCTCATCAGTAAATCAACAACCTCCCGCTGCTCTGTCTCAGTCAACGCTCCCGTCGTCCCAGCCGGTGGCCTACTCGAAACCGGCTCAGCAGGAACCGCTGGCGCCGGCTGCACCACAGGGGGTGCCACAACAGGGGAAGAAGGCACCGGCGAAGCCTCAGGGGGTACCACTGCCGGCTGTGCTCTCTGCTCCAATAAGAGCGTCAGCCGCGCCACTGCCTCCTCCTGGCGTCTAGCCGCCTCAGCCAACTGTGCCATCTGGGCACGGAGCTCCTGAATCTCAGCCTGTGGTCCTCGCCCCGAGTCCTCCTGCTCGGGCTCTGAGGACGAAGGCTGCGAACGCGTCACCATCGAACGTCGAGGAGGCATCCCCACCTGAGGGACAAAACACACACAATCAAAACCAAAAGCAACACTCGACCCAATCTAGCGAAAGTCAAAAGGCATGTCCCCCTTTCCGAAGCACTATGTTGTCTGCAGCCAACATAGTCGCTACAAAAGGAAGACATGTCTATCACTCGTCCCTATCCACTCGGGAGAGTTAGATACCCAATCAAGACTTCCGCTAAAAGTCTCGGCTCTCACGTGGGTCATCCTAGGGTTTAACCATAAGCCTAGGGTTCCTAAGTCCTCAAGACCTACACCCTAAGCTCTGATACCACTCTAATCTGTCACGCCCCGGGGTCAGAACTGTACCCCGGGCTCGCCAACAGATCCGCCGCCCCTACAGGAAGCCCCGTAGAGACGTAGCGTCAACCTGCAAAAATAGATAACTATACTAACAGATATCAGAGCAGTAAGGAAAAACTAACTATGAAAAGAAATAATACAGTCTCTCACAAAATATACAACATATCCTCACCAAAATACAGCAGTCTCTCAAAGAAACAAAGAGTACAACTCGATACCTCACTACATAACTCTCAAACATAACACAACCAAAATATAGGGGTACCTCTATAACACACTGAAGCTGAAGGGGAAGGGATCTATCTCGCGACTCCCTTACCTCGGTCTGGAAGAGCTGGATCAGCAACGGGCACCGCAGGAACTGGAGCTGACGTCCCTGGGGAAAAGACACCACGACGGGTGTGAGAACTACCTCCCACAGTAGTTCTCAGTGGGTGCCGCCAACAAGCCCGACGGTCTGCCCACTAAGTCTACTAGAGGCATAAAGTAACAAAAGAAGTGCAGTATGGAAAAGCTGGAAAGTAAAACATCTACTGCTACTATGCCTCTATCTAAATGCTCAAAGGGCGGAACAGAATGAATATGATGCCACGACCAACTCTCTCTCTCAACTCAAATCACCCAATCCAAACTGACTGCCCCATAGGGTCCAGTCAAGCCTGCGCCTACCTACTGCCGTATATCCCAGAGGACCGGACTTATGTAGGACGTCCGTGACTGCCAAAACTGGCTCAGCCAGAGGGACGGCGTCCGTGACTGCCAAAACTGGCTCAGCCAGAGGGACGGTGTCCGTGACTGCCAAAACTGGCTCAGCCAGAGGGACACGTAACAAACCCAACTCCGGAGTGGTACTCGTGGGTAGCGACCCCACCGAGCAAAGTATCTGCGCATCTCTGTCGATCTCAAGTATGGCTCATGCAGGCTATGATCCAATCACTGTCTCACTCACTGGCTAAAAATCCACACTGTCACTATGACCATGTCCCAAAGATCCCAGATCCACTGTCACTATCACTATCACTATCACTATCTCAATGATGAACAATCTACAGACTGCTACCAACACTACTCGGTCCCCAGACACGAGTACAATGCATCATAGCTACTAAACCTCCCAACCCACGACTCGGGAAAAATCACTATGTCAAAATGACAAGGTACAACCACTGGGGGAAAGCTAAGGTGATAAGTAAATCTGAATACATGTTCACATTTTCTGTAGTCTAATTGTGCATGAATAAATAATTAACTGTCAATAAAGCTAAGTTGAGTTTTCATGATGTAAGAGTTCAAATACTGCAAGTGGTTCAATGAGGTCATCAGATTTAACAACTATCAACTGTGGGTACTAACATTCAATTTGCACAGATTAAACAGCTCATATACTATCATGCATGCACTTATAATCATAGAATTAGAGTGCAGTCCATAGGTATTGAAAGCAGGATCACCCACCTGATCGCGCTAACTGTCCGGGACGGTACAGATAAACAGCCAGAAACGACAAACTCCCAGATCCACTAAGCAAAGAGCACATAAAAGTGCTTACAGTCCTGGGTACAACAACAACTCACAATTACACAATTCACACACAAAATCACTATTCCAAAATCTGCAAACAAGTTACTGTTCACACACGAATTTCACCTGAAAATAAATTCACAAAATTCCAATAAAAATATCACGACGATCCTCGCGAAGAGTAGATGTCGATAGGCTCTTGAATCGTCGAATTCCGATGTCCGGATGAGGAGATAAAAATCCGCGAAGTGAGTGCTGTCCAGAAATCTCACAACAAAACAGCGGCTCAGAAATGCCTCGAAATCCGTGCCAAAAACCCAAATCCAGGCAAAACACTCAACACGAAAGTCGAAGATTTACCTCTCGTGAATCCAACGCCGCAAAAATCGCTGAAATCGGATGTCGGGGTAGCTCTGTGGAAATTTTAGACCGAAATGCGACGATATTGGGCCTTCAACAGAAATCCGTCGCTCCGCACTTCGAGGTAGAAAACACAGTCGTCGCGGCTTCCAGATTTTCTGAAACTTCACCAGGAGATTCCCAAGAGGAAGAGGAAGAAATCTTGTGAAGGGAGCAATTGCTAAATCCCCTCGGAAAAGGCTCCAAAACTCGGCCCAAGGGACCTATTTATAGGCCCCAAAGAAAACAGCCCAAAAAGCCCCTTTAGTCACTTTCGGGCCCAACTTTCGGGCGCCCGAAAGTTTTCGGGCTGCTACAGTAACGGGCCGGCCCGTTACTGTGCGCGCCCGAATCTCTCTCAGGCCGCCACGTGTCCTGCCGTACCGTCTCCTGCACCCGGCGCACGACCCCGACGAATCACGAGGTGCCACGTGTCCCGACCAGGAATCGTGCACCCGTGCGCCGGACCAACCACGGGGCGCCACGTGGCGCCCCCATGCCGTCCCGGTCAACGCGCACGTCGCGCGACGTGCGCGGCCGCGCCGCGCGCCGGACCCGGGTCGGGCACGCGTCCCGAGGCACCGCCTCAGCCGCCGCCGCCGCGTGGACCGGGTGCACCAGAACCAACCAACCACACAACGCCACGTGTCCCTCGGTTCACCGTGCACCAAAGCCAAAATTCCGTGGACCGCGCCTGCTGAACCGACCAACAGGAAAGCGCCACGTGTCCCATCCGTACGGTGCACGACCCCGCGGTGGACCGCGCGCCTGCCCGCGCGCCCCGCGCGCCTGCCGCGCCGCTCGCCGCCTGCCCCCGCGCCGCTCCGCCGCCTGCCCGAGGCTGCTCCGCCGCGCTCCGCCGCCCGCCGGCGGCCGCCGGCGCCTCTCCGGCCGCCGGAACAGTACCCCATGCCTCGATTTCCGTGTTTTCGCGTCCGGGCTCCGAAAAATTCAAGTAAATAGTCCATTTTGCTCGTTTTCGCGCGCTGAATCCAAATCCGAGGTCCGTTCGGCCAAATTCCGCTTCTAAAATTTTCTAAAATTTCCCGGAAAAGTAAACTTGATCCAATTTCTGTTCCGGGTCCCATTCTTGGCTCCAATAAGCGCGCAAACACCTCATACACCCAAAATGGACTCCCAGAGAAGAAACAAGCCCCAATTTCACCAGAAACTCAATCTGGAGCCCGACACGCACACCCACACACCCAAAAGCCTCCAAACCAACAGTAAACCCTGTCGTGGGGATCCGGATCCTCACCAACGCTGAATCCACAGCGTCCAACGTCGAGTCCACGACGTCCAACCGAATCCACGGTCTTCACCCAATGGTACGCTTCGAATCCACGAACGCACCTCGCTCCGAATCCACGAAAGCGATAACACCTTGAATCCACAAGGCCACGCGAGTCCACGCGCCGATTTTGGGGTAAATCGTTGTTTGTTTGGGTGGTGATGATCCGCCGAATACTTAGATCAAGAGTAGATCGGAAATACCATCTAAGTATTCATTAGTTTGATTCAACTCAAGATGTGAGTATGAAAACCTAGAATCAAACTAATCAATATAGATGAAGAAACATAGAATAGATCTATTGATTTCCTTTCTTCTCTATATGTGGATCTAAGGCCGTATAAAATGATATTTGAAAATGACGGCTCTATTGGATTGCCCTAGAAAAATGACCATAGGGTCTATTTATAGGTTAGAAACCCTAGGAAGAATATTCGGATCAAAAACAAACTTTTCTGGAAAGTTTTACCGACGGCGATCCGGATTGGATAAGCCACGATCCGGATCGCAGACGCACAGAATGCAGTTTCCAGAAAATCACCTGTTCGGGATCCGGATCATAATCCACGATCCGGATCGTTCATACATTTTCACAAAACATCCCATTCGGGATCCGGATTGTACAAGCTGTGATCCGGATTGCAGCAATGTATGAACGAACACCTTTCGGGATCCGGATTGAAAGTCCACGATCCGGATCCTGAACATGTCCCATGTCCAGTTTTTGATGAATAAGCAATTAAAACCTCTTCCAGGTGTTTCTACACTATAAGAAGTATTCGGATCATCAAAATTATTTAGTTAAACGTACCTGATCCTTTTGAATTCTTCTTTCTTGAGATTGAGGTATATGATCCAAAGTTTCTTCATCTTCAATCTTCAAGACTTAATACATTCACGAAATACGCCAACTCAAATTCCGTAACAATCTCCCCCTTTGGCGGTTTCGTGACAAAACACAAATCCACAAAGAAAATTCAAAAAGATATTTTTGTTGCTATCACCATACAACAAAAATTTACAAAAGAGTTCCAGAAATTAAATACATGAGATAAACTCCTAAGACAGACTCTAGACTTAGACATCTGTAACCTCTGCACACAGAAAACATTCTTGACAAACAAAATCGTTAGATACCTCAAGAATTGGAACATAGAAAAACCAAGTGCAGAGATAGAGTTTGATCTCATCATGACATTTAAAAGAATCAGATATGTGAAAGAAACATAGTTAAAACCAACATATCTTCTAAGCAGTCGAAAACCAAATGTCAAAGTATGTTAGTCCAACATCAACTTGTTAGTCATATTACATGCCCAAATAGTTAGTCGAATAGTTAGTATAGAAGCATGTCACAAATCACAAAAGAAAACCAAAGTTGAGTTGAGATTCATACTTACCTTGATATCATCGATATTCACAATCATTGTTCAAAGTTCATTGTTCATTGTTTTCGCTAACTCTCTCCCCCTTTTTGTCACAAAACAAAGCCAAATAATTACAACAAAAGGAGAGTTAACAACATAAACACACATCATAAACCTGCAAAACAGAACAAAAAGCAAAGTCAGAGGAAAATGATTATAACATAGATTTACTCCTGAGAGTCGGAGTCATCCGAGGTCGTGCAACCCATTTTCGCAAACAACTTCTTCACAAGTTTCTTTACTGAAGAGACTGACTTGGTCAAAGTGACTTGAGAAGCTGTGATAATTTCCATCTCATTTTTCATAACATGAAGATCGCCTTTCATTTCAGAAAATTCAGCGGACATACGTTCTGTTCATTTGAAAGCCGCTGTTGTTCTTTGAAGATGGATGTCACCGAGGCATCATCGTCAGAAGTAGATGCAGGTGCCTTCTGTTTCGGAGGAACGGGGGCAGTGGAAGAAGTTGCATGAGTTCGAACTCGTTGGCCAATTGGAGGAGAAGGGGGATCATCCTGCTTTGTTGTCAAAGACTTGACAATGGTTGTCTCATTTATTGTCCCCAAACTATACAAATACGAACTCGCGCTCGTATCCACCTTAAATCTCCTAAGGATGCGCATTATAATCATTGGATATGGTAGTCGCTCAGAGGGATGTGAGTGTTCGACATACCGCGTCATCCTATTCCAAATGAGGTAGGGGATGTTCAGGTTTGCTCCCATTGCTGCAGTTGGGTTTCCAAGAAGATAAAGAAATAGCAACCTATCCCATCGGACGATTTTCGTGTTCATGTTGGGAAGAATGTTGTAGCAAATAATGAAGTTTAAGTACTTGTACTCCTTCTTGAGTTCCCTGGAGTAAACTGAATTTCCGGCAGACGTAGTATCCGGAGAGCAGGTTCCATTGACTACTATTCTCCAAGAGTTGGCTGTGAAGACCTGAGTCTTCAAATAATGAACTCCGTCTGAGATGGCTGTCATACCGAGCACCTCTCCAATCAGTTGGGGAGTGACTTTGATCTTGATACCTTTTACAAAGGTATGAAATTCTCGGCGTCCATCAACTTCATCAATAAGACCTGCTGCATTCTGATAGAAGATCCGAACTGAGTGTGGACAGTACCCAGTTTTCTCAGGAAAGTTGCAGATCGGACCAAGACCAACTTGATCAAACAGAGCTCCAAACTCTGCAGATCTATTCCTCATCTGTTGTACATTGACATGTCGTTCTCCTATGCATTCCCTCTTTTCAAATTCTTTGATTCGTGTGGAGCTGACGAATCCCTGAAATGGTGGCAGGTTGTCCATAGGTTCATTGATTGAAATACCTTGGGCACCACTTCTTTTCCTTGCCGAGGTTTTCACTCTTTTTCCGGTAGGCTCCATTGGCGCCTTTCCTTTCTCAGCTGCAGTAGGAGGAGGTTTAGATTTGGGAGCTTCAGCAGGAGCCTTCCCCTTTGCAGAAGTTGGGACAGCTCCTTCAACTTCAATTGTGTCCCAGTCAATCGATTCAGTTTCCGATTCAGTATCGGAGTCAGCTTTTGCTCTTTTTGTCCTCTTGCTTCTCTTCGGCTTTGCAGAGTCCTTCACATGAACCATGGCAGTGAGCAGGAAAATGATCCAGGTGATCACCATTTTGTCAGTGCTTTGAGTTTTTTTTAGAAAATGTCCTGTGAAAACCAACTCAAGAACATATGAAAAATCGTCAATTTTGAAAAATTTGAAAACATTGTACCTAGACAATCATAATCATATAGAGAAGCCAAGAATCAAATTAGTTTTCCAAAAAGAATTTTAAAAATAGATCAAATCCATGATTTACAAAATTCCTCTTTTATGCCCTAAAACCGAATTTTTAGAAATCGAAGCCTAAAAATCGTTAATCAAGTGAAATCCCAGCATAAAAGCAAAACTAATTGACCCAGAGTTCTTATTTCAAAAGAAATTTGATCAAAAACCATTCACAAACGAAAAATTCCAACTTTTCAACTCACGTTTGATGAAAAAACCATAAAAACTGTGAAAAACCGAGTTTTGATCATGAAAACTTACTTGAATCCGAAGAACTTTGAGTTTTGAAGCACCAGGAAGCAAGAAATCTAGAGAGAGAAACTCTAGAAGCTTGAAAACCAGAAATTAGGGTAAAGAAATCTCGAATCTGAAAGTTTCTATATAAAACCCTAGCCGTGATCCGGATCGGCCGAGAATGTGATCCGGATCGGCCACACGCAGGAAAAATCCTGCGTTCGGGATCCGGATCACTTGCCACGATCCGGATCGGCTACACCTTTTTCTTCAGAAAAATTAAGAAAAATACAATAAAATCCAGAAAAAGTATGTAAGCACTTTACCATGTCAACTTTAAACAAATGACATCGTTTCATACAACAAGAAATAGATTATGAAAAATCTATCAAAAATATCCAAAAATGAAACGAAAATTTACGAAAGTTAAAACACTTAAAGTTGAACAACTTCAATTACATCTATCCTGATCCTATGTGTAATGTCTTTATCAAATCATCAATTTCAGTAAAGAAAATGAAGTACCAAGATCAATAGATGTTTGAAATCCCAGATAAGTTAGATAATATATCTAGACAATCTGTTGAAGGAGTGGCTCTTTGAGCATCTTAAATCAAAAATCCCACCTTATACCAACCATGAAATACGACTGAGTCAAGTATTTCAATATGAGTTTTATCAACAATTTTCAAACAAAAGTTTGCTTTTCATTCATGGAGTATCTTTTTCTTTCATTTTCTCCATGTGGTGGTAGTTTTCACACTCCTCATTGGGATGTAACTCTTTCCACATCTTTTGAGCATTTCACATTTCATTGACTCCCCCTCAATTGGCTATCAATTATTTAATATATAAAGTATTCAACCAAACCATTGATCTCGAATTCATACTCGACTAAGCAATCAAATATGATAATGACTATACCAAGAGATCATTGAGAGAGAAATTGACTTTGATCACTTAAAGATGGTTTAATTAACGTAAATGATCATTGCAACATTGAAATATTATGACATCAAAAGCATAATAAATTTCTAAATGCATAAAAGGATGCAATTAAAGTCAATTATGATTTATGCTCAATTAGTGTGCTATGTACAGAACATAGATAAAGAACAAAACAAAAACAAAACAAAAACAAAACCTAATCTAAGCAAAGGTTTCAAAAGAGTTTATTTCAAGGAAAGCATGCCAATTGCTTTACGCAAGTGAATAAAACGTTTTTGATCCAAAGGTTTTGTTAAGATGTCAGCTAATTGATCCTCAGTTGAAATATATGACAGTTGAAGAATGTTTGATTCAACTAGCTCTCTAAGAAAATGATATCTAAGTTCAATATGTTTTGTTCTAGAGTGCAACACAGGGTTTTTAGAAATGTTAATAGCACTAGTGTTGTCACATAAAATGGTTACCGAAGATGTTGAAATCCGGAAATCGCTCAACACGCTCTTCATCCAAATCAATTGGGTTGAACAACTTCCTGCAGAAATGTACTCCGCTTCGGCAGTCGAGAGTGCTATGCAGTTCTGCTTTTTACTGTGCCATGCAACAAGGCAGTGGCCAAGATAGAAGCATGCACCACTCGTGCTTTTCCGGTCATCCACCGATCCAGCCCAATCGGCATCTGAGTATCCAACAATATCCAAAGTCGTTCCCATAGGATACCAAATTCCGAAATTGATTGTACCTTTGATATACCGGATGATCCGTTTCACCGCTTTCAGGTGAACCTCCTTCGGTGCTGATTGATATCTCGCACAAATCCCAACACTGAAGGATATATCCGGGCGACTAGCCGTGAGATATAGTAGACTTCCAATCATACTGCGGTACAGTTTCTCGTCTACATTCTCACTTTGTGATTCACTTCCAAGTCCCTTATGGCTAGTTCCCATTGGAGTTGGAAAATCTTTAGAATTTTCAAGATCAAACTTTTTGACCAACTCCAGTGCATACTTGGATTGACACAAGTGAATTCCTTCATCGTTTTGTTTAACTTGTAATCCAAGAAAATAATTCAATTCGCCCATCATGGACATCTCAAATTCGCTTTCCATGGTCTCCGCGAATTTAGAAGCATCATTATCTCTTGTTGCTCCAAAAACAATGTCATCGACATAGATTTGAGCAACTATGAAATTGTTTTGATAATGCTTCACAAAGAGAGTCCTGTCAGCTCCCCCTCGAGTGTAGCCCTTTTCCAAAAGGTGCTTTGTCAACCTTTCGTACCATGCTCGCGGTGCTTGTTTCAGACCGTAAAGAGCCTTTTTCAGACGAAAAACATGGTTAGGTAGTTTATGATCCACAAAACCTTTCGGTTGAGCTACATAAACTTCCTCATTTAAAAATCCATTTAAAAAGGCGCTCTTAACGTCCATTTGAAATAATTTGATTTTAAAATGACAAGCGATCGCAAACAATATACGAATGGACTCGAGTCTAGCTACAGGGGCGAAAGTTTCATCAAAGTCTATACCTTCTACTTGAGAATAGCCTTGAGCAACTAACCTTGCTTTGTTCCTGATGATAGTACCTTCTTCGTTTTTCTTGTTCTTGAAGATCCATTTGGTACCTATCACATTGTGTTGCTTCGGAGGCTTCGTCAATTCCCAGACTTTGTTTCGCTCGAATTGATGGAGCTCTTCCTGCATTGCTTTAATCCAGTAATCATCTTGGAGAGCTTCATCAACATTCCTTGGTTCGATTTGAGATACATAGCATGCAAATCCGCAAACCAATTGTCTCCGTGTTCTAACTCCTTCTTGTGGATCTCCAATTATGTTCGATTCAGGGTGATCCTTGGAGATGCGTAACGTTTGAGGTAGAGGAGTAGGCGGAGGTACACGAGATGATTCCTGCACATCAGATAAGCTTGAAGAACCGTTAGATGCATCAACATTATTATCGAAAGAATTGTTAGAAGAAGATGCATTAGCAGGTGTATCATCATCAAGAGAGATATCGAGGGTAGATTTTTCAGATTCAAAATGAAAAGCTTCATCTACCTTAACATTTATCGATTCTACGATCGTCTTAGATTCTAAGTTAAAAACTCGATATGCTCTACTGTTTGTAGAATAACCTAAGAAAATCCCTTCGTCACTTCGAGAGTCAAATTTTCCAAGATTTTCGCGATCACGTAAAATAAAACACCGACTCCCAAAGATGCGAAAATATTTGATGTTAGGTTTTCTACAAAACCATAGTTCATATGGTGTATTCAAAGTCCCCGGGCGCAAATACACTCGATTGATAACATAGACAGCCGTGTTCACCGCTTCAGCCCAAAAATATAAAGGAAGGTTCCGGCTATGAAGCATAACACGTGCCATCTCCTGTACGACCCTGTTTTTGCGCTCGACTACACCATTTTGTTGAGGTGTGTAAGGTGCAGAGAATTCATGTTTAATGCCGTTAGAAGTGCAAAAATCAATGAATTTGGAATTTATGAATTCCCACCTCTATCACTCCTAACTCGAGTAATCCTTTCATTCTTTTCAATCATAATACGATTGCAAATTTCGAGAAAAGAATCAAAAGTATCAGCTTTTTCTTTTAAAAAGGCTACCCAAGTATATCTAGAAAAATCATCAACCAACAAGAAAATATACCATTTACCTCCCAGAGATGGTTGACGAGTTGGCCCCATTAAGTCCATATGCAAAAGTTCCAAAGGCCGTTTTGTACCTATGTGGTTCAAATTCTTGTGTGCAGTCCTAGACTGTTTTCCCTTTTGGCAACCGCCACACACAAGGTTTTGTTCAAAAGAAAGTTTCGGAACCCCCTTGACCACATCTTTATTTGAAATTCTAGCAAGTTCCTTAAAGTTTATGTGACCTAGCCTTTCATGCCAAAGTGTTTCATTTTTCAAAGATGCTAGGTTACATTTTTCAGAAATCTTAGAAGGAACTACATAACAGTTGTTTTCTGATCTAACCCCCTTTAAAAAGAAAGCATGGTTCAAGTCAGTTACAGTGCATTTATCAGATGAAAAATTAACTGAATAACCATTATCACACAGTTGACTTATGCTTATGAGGTTAGTCTTAAGGCCATGAACAAATAATACATTATCTAGAACCGGGCCATCTGGAATAGCTACCGTTCCCTTTCCAACAATTTTGGAAGACCGACCATCTCCGAAAACAACAAGTCCTCCGGAGTTTTTCTCAAATGTTTGAAAACAGTTTTTATCGCCGGTCATATGACGGGAACACCCGCTATCCAGGTACCAAGACGAACTATCATATGCATGCAAGGAAACATTGGTAGCAAGACAGGGAAAGATTTCACCTTTGCGCACCCAAACCTTTTTGGAGTGCGTCGGTAATGGTCGTGAAGTTGATTTCCTAGGTGAGAGCGTCTTGCTTGAAGAATTGCTGCTCCTTGATGATGTCGTCTTGAGCGGTGTACTACCAAGGCTCTTTTCCTTCAATTGATTGGAGTTGTTTCCGAGGAATAGCCCTTTTGGTAGTCATTGCAAGATGTGCTTGAGGTGTGCGTTTGGCTCCAGTCTTGCAATTTCTTCTTATGTGCCCTGAAATGCCACAACGAAAACATACCTTGGATCTTGTCGATTCCGAAGAAGATGTAGTAGGTTGTTGTCGTTGCTTGTCGTGAACACCGGTGTCGGAGGAGGAGATACCGACTGAGGCACAAATACTGTACCACTCGAACTTGGAATGTCTCCAGTTTGAGTGTATCCGAGGCCGAACTTGTTTCTTTGACCGAGACCAAGAAGTCTGTCCAACTTACTCCTTCCAGAAGAAAATCTCTGTAAGTCATCCTTTAGTTGGCGTATGGTCTCCGTCATTTCCAATTTTTCCTGTCGAGCCTCGCCGTTGAGCTTCAAGAAGTAATTCGCTTTGTTCACCATATCTACATAATTCTTCTCGAAATGCTCATTGGACTCTTGAAGGGAAACATTTGTCTTAATCAGATTATCCCTTTCCACTTCAAGATCGGTTGAGAGAGAGGTTACTCTTTTTACTTCATCTTCAAGATCCTGCAATCTCTCTTTCAACCCCTTGTTTTGTTTAGCCAGTTTCTTTGAATCCCTCAAAAGCTTATGGTAGGCTAAAACAAAATCTTCACCTTCCGAATTATCTGATTCATTGTCCGTTGCAATCGTTTCAACAGTGGAGTTGGACAATGAGTCGGATGTACTTGCCATTAAGCACATGAAGGGTGAAGATGTAGTGGACGCGTGGAAAGCTGTCGCGTTGTCTTCTTCATCACTTGACGATGACTCATTTGACGTGGAGTTGTCATCCCAAGTAACGACTTGCATCGCCTTCTTCTTTGCCGGATTCTTGTTGGGACATTCCGTTGCAATGTGGCCGTAGCCTCGACATTTGAAACACTGAACTTGTCCCTCAGAACTTTTCTTATCCTTTGAGAAGTTCTCTGGCTTCTTGACTTGTAACTTGAAGGACCCTTGCCTTTCTTCGACTTTCCGAAGGATTGAGTTTTGCTTGAATTTCCCCTTCGAAAGTTGCGGCGAAACTTCCTTGTCAAGAGAGCGAGCTGCTTCTCAAAGTCCTCCATAGAAATGTTCTCGTCGTCGTCCGAGGAGGATGAATCCGCGTCTTCTTCTTTAGTTGATTTCAATGCGTAACCTGAAGACTTAGAAGAGGATGCCTTTCCAGAAGAATAGTTAGTAGGAAAAGTCATTTCATAAGTTTGTAAAGCACCTACTAATTCTTCTACACGCATTTCGTCCGGGTGTTTAATTGTTTCAATGGCTGCAACCTTCGGGCGAAATCGTTCAGGAAGAGTTCTTAGAATTTTTCTTACAACTTTAAATTCTGGAATCTTCTCTCCCAAGTTAGCACATGAGTTCACGATGTCTTGCAATCGTGTGTAATAGTCAGTGAAGGATTCATTCTCTGCCATAGAGATAGAGTCAAACTTGCTCGTGAGCATTTGCAGTTTCTGAATCTTCACTAAGTTAGTTCCCTCATGCGTAACTTGAAGAACATCCCAGATTTCTTTCGCAGTCTCACATGCCGAGACGCGAGAGAACTCAGTTTGTGACAAAGCATTAAATAGAGCATTAATCCCTTTGCCATTGTAAGAAGATAAGTCTATCTCTTCCTTGGTCCATTTCGACCTAGGTTTTAAGGTGCGAACATCATCTAAAATTTCAGTTGGATTAGACCATCCTAATTCAATTGATTGCCACACCCTTTCGTCGATGGAAATTAAAAAAGCTTTCATCCGTACTTTCCAGTACGCATAATTTGTTCCATCAAAGAAAGGGGGTCGATTGATGTTTCCACCTTCAACCATTGTTTACAACCCTATTCCCGCTCTGATACCACTTGTTGGGTTTAGGTTAATAAGGATCTAAATAGGGGAAAAAACACCTAGAGGGGGGTGAATAGGTGTAAACAATAAACACTCAAAAAATCATTGCGCGATAAAACCCAATGCGGAAAAATAAAAGAACACGCAAGATTTTTACGTGGAAAAACTCCAAACCGGAGTAAAAAACCACGGGACCGATAACACGGCGAAATCCACTAGAATTAACACACGTACAAGGTGATATAACGTACTCACAGACGACTCAACCTTTTACCATACGCTCCTAGTAGATCTTCCCGCTCGCTCCACGACGCTTCTCGAATCCACGATCCGCGCCCAACGCTGAATCCACAGCGTCCAACGTCGAGTCCACGACGTCCAACCGAATCCACGGTCTTCACCCAATGGCACGCTTCGAATCCACGAACGTACCTCGCTCCGAATCCACGAGAGCGGTAACACCTTGAATCCACAAGGCCACGCGAGTCCACGCGCCGATTTTGGGGTAAATCGTTGTTTGTTTGGGTGGTGATGATCCGCCGAATACTTAGATCAAGAGTAGATCGGAAATACCATCTAAGTATTCATTAGTTTGATTCTACTCAAGATGTGAGTATGAAAACCTAGAATCAAACTAATCAATATAGATGAAGAAACATAGAATAATCTATTGATTTCCTTTCTTCTCTATATGTGGATCTAAGGCCGTATAAAATGATATGTGAAAATGACGGCTCTATTTGGATTGCCCTAGAAATGACCATAGGGTCTATTTATAGGTTAGAAACCCTAGGAAGAATATTCGGATCAAAAACAAACTTTTCTGGAAAGTTTTACCGACGGCGATCCGGATTGGATAAGCCACGATCCGGATCGCAGACGCACAGAATGCAGTTTCCAGAAAATCACCTGTTCGGGATCCGGATCATAATCCACGATCCGGATCGTTCATACATTTTCACAAAACATCCCATTCGGGATCCGGATTGTACAAGCTGTGATCCGGATTGCAGCAATGTATGAACGAACACCTTTCGGGATCCGGATTGAAAGTCCACGATCCGGATCCTGAACATGTCCCATGTCCAGTTTTTGATGAATAAGCAATTAAAACCTCTTCCAGGTGTTTCTACACTATAAGAAGTATTCGGATCATCAAAATTATTTAGTTAAACGTACCTGATCCTTTTGAATTCTTCTTTCTTGAGATTGAGGTATATGATCCAAAGTTTCTTCATCTTCAATCTTCAAGACTTAATACATTCACGAAATACGCCAACTCAAATTCCGTAACAAGGGCCACGATGGTGGAGCGCGGGTTCGCGGTTACGCGCGCCAGGAGGGAGGGCCCGGCGCACCATGAGGACAGGAAGCGACAGCAATAGCACTCCGGGGGAGGCTCTTCCAGTGGGAACCGACCCGCCCAAGCGGTGGAGGCCCCAAACAGGATCTCGGAGCGCACCTACAGGAGGGCCGAGGACGGGGGACAGGCCTTGTGTTATATGTGGGGGAGGGCACCGAGTAGGAGATTGCCCCCAAAGAGGCGGTTAACTTCGTGGCCGCCTGCCCGATCAGACTAGGGCGGCGACTGTCTTGCCCGTGGGACTTGGTGGTGATGCCTTTGAAGGAGTATGACTCCGTGTTGGGCATGGACTGGCTCGCGAGGTACCGGGCGCTCATCGATTGCGAGAAAAGGCAGGTGCGGCTACAGGAACCGGGCTTTCCTGAACATGTGTACCTGGCGTGCAAGAGCATCTCTTTCCCGGCGGTAATCTCAGCGGCACGAGCTCGAAGGCTGGTGGAGGGTGGGTGTGTGGCCTATTTAGCATCGGTGGATTTAGTTGCCCGACCCTCGACGACACCTTCAGACATTCCAGTGGTGAGGGACTTTCCCGATATCTTCCCAACGAAACTGCCCGGGATGCCCCCTGAGCGAGAGGTGGTGTTTCCTATCGAACTACTACCAGGCACGCAGCCCATTTCGAAGGCGCCATACCGAATGGCCTTCGCGGAGTTGAAGGAGCTTAAGGCGCAACTGGAGGACCTCTTGGACAAAGGGTTTATTAGGCTGAGTGTGTCGCCCTGGGGCGCACCGGTACTCTTTGTGCGGAAGAAGAACGGAAGCCTACGTCTCTACATCAATTACAGAGGGATAAACAAAGTTACAGTGAAGAATAAGTACCCCCTGCCCAGAATAGACGATCTTTTCGACCAGCTGCAGGGGGCGACAGTCTTCTCAAAAATTGATCTGCAATCGGGCTACCACCAGCTCCGGGTTCGGGACGGGGACATCCCAAAGACTGCTTTTCGGACCCGATATGGCCACTACGAGTTCACGGTCATGCCTTTCGGGCTTACGAACGCCCCCGCAGTCTTCATGGATATGATGAACCGGATCTTCAGACCCTTCCTTGACCGGTTCGTAGTGGTCTTCATCGACGACATTCTGATCTTTTCACCCACCGACGAGGAGCACGAGGACCATTTGCGAATGATTCTCCACTCTCAGGGAGCAGAAGCTGTTCGCTAAACTCAAGAAGTGTGAATTCTGGCTACGCGAAGTGGGCTTCCTAGGACACGTGATCTCGGCGAAGGGAATCGCTGTGGGCCCCAAGAAGGTGGAATCAGTGATCGACTTGCAGCCGCCGACGACGGTGACAGAGGTCCGCAGTTTCCTAGGCCTGGCAGGATATTACAGACGCTTCGTCGAAGGTTTCGCGAAGATTGCTGCCCCTTTAAACCGGTTGACCAAAAAGGGGGAGAGGTTCATATGGACAGCCAAACGCCAGGAGAAATTCGAGGAACTCAAAAAAAGGCTAACCAGGGCACCAATACTTGTGCTACCGACACCCGGAGAGGATTATGAAGTGTACTGCGACGCCTCAAGGATCGGCCTTGGGGGGGGGGGGGGGGGGGGGTGTTCTGATGCAACAGGGGAAAGTAATAGCCTATGCCTCCAGGAAATTGAAGGATTACGAAAAGAACTACCCGATACACGACTTAGAACTGGCCGCAGTGGTCTTCGTTTTAAAATTGTGGAGGCACTATCTCTTTGGAGTCCACTGTAACGTCTTCTCAGATCACCAAAGTCTTAAGTACATTTTTACCCAGAAGGAATTAAACCTGTTACAGAGACGGTGGCTAGAGTTACTGAAGGATTAGGACTTGACGATTCAGTACCACCCCGGGAAGGCAAACGTGGTGGCAGACGCTTTGAGCAGGAAAGGGCAACAAGAAGGGGTGCCTGGGGGCGCGATAACTGAGCAGAGCAGCTTGATCGCGGAGTTCGCACGGTTGCAGTTGGAGGGGGTACCAGCAGGCACGGTTGTGCAACTTTTAGCCCTGGTGGTCAAGCCGACGTTATTCGAGAGAATCCGGGAAGGACAACAGACCGACTCACATTTACAGTGCGTACGAGACAAGATCTCCCGGATCAAGAAAGGGACTTTTCAGTGGAAAGCGACGGCACCCTACGGTTTCGCGGTCGGATTTGCGTGCCGGATTCGTCGGAGTTGAAGGAGGAAATCCTAGCAGAGGCACACCGCGCCCCTTACGCGGCGCATCCGGGGGGCACGAAGATGTACAGAGACCTCAAGCAGACCTTCTGGTGGCCCAATCTGAAGGGGGATGTGACACGACATGTGGCCGTTGCCTGGTATGTCAACAGATAAAGGCGGAGCATCAGCGACCTGCGAGAAGGTTACAGCCCCTACCGGTGCCAGAGTGGAAGTGGGATCAGATCACCATGGATTTTGTCACGGGATTTCCACGCTCGCCACGGGGGCACGACGCGATTTGGGTCATAGTTGACAGATTAACCAAGTCAGCACACTTTCTGCCCATTCATACAACCTGGACCCGAGAACGGTTAGCCCAAGTCTACATCAACGAGATCATGAGGCTACATGGAGTGCCGGCATCGATCACCTCGAATAGAGACACGCGCTTTGTCTCAAAGTTTTGGCAGAGTCTTCAGCGGGCCATGGGGACCAAACTACAGTTCAGCACCGCCTTCCACCCCCAGACGGACAGACAGTCGGAGCGAGTGATACAGACCCTCGAGGACCTGCTTCGCACCTGTGTACTTGACTGGGGGGTAGGTTGGGCACGCTACCTTCCTCTTGCGGAATTCGCTTACAACAACAGCTACCAGGCTAGCATACAGATGGCACCCTACGAAGCCTTATACGGGAGGCGCTGCCGATCCCCAATCTGTTGGGACGACCTGGGAGAACGGAAGTTCTTGGGACCTGACTTAGTGGATGAAACTGAAGTAAAGGTGCGCCTCATCAAACAGCGCTTACTGACCGCCCAAAGCCGACAGAAGAGCTACGCAGACCAGAGCCGCCGCGACTTGGAATTCCAAATGGGAGAGCACGTGTTTTTGCGGGTCTCACCATCCAGAGGAATCAAGCGTTTCGGGCTAAAGGGCAAGCTAAGCCCACGGTTTGTGGGGCCATTCGAGATCCTGGAGCGCATCGGCCCGGTGGCTTACCGCCTTGCCCTACCACCTAACCTCGACCGAGTTCACGACGTGTTCCACGTCTCGATGCTCAGAAAATACCTTTCCGACCCATCATATGTTCTAGACGTCCCTACCCTCGAACTTAAGGAGGACCTGAGCTTCGAGGAAACCCCGGTGCAGACCCTAGTAAGGGAAAATAAAATACTGCAAAATCGAACCATCCTCTACGTGAACGTGCTCTGGAGCAATCATGGGGAGCGAGAAGCTACTTAGGAGTTGGAGTCAAAGTGAGGGAGTGCTACCCCGACCTTTTCACCGCGACCCAGGATTAAGTTTCGAGGACGAAACTTGTTTTTAAGAGGTGAGTCGTGTAGTAACCGCTTTTTAATTGTATTTCGATTTTTATTTATTTAATTTTTTTATTAATCTTGTACCCCTATTAACGGTCCGGCGGTTGGATTATTAATCCATTTTTCTGGACAGACCGTCGGGGCTCGCGAGTATTTTTAGGCACTAGAGCTCGCGAAACGGAGAGCGGCGGCGCGACCGGATTCGAATTCCGACTCCGGAATCTCCCAGAATTAATTTCTGAAGGACACTAACAGTTTCGGGTGCTCCAAATAAGTGGTCAGGTGATTGGCACGCTTTTCGAGGTAAGTCAGACCCCGGTTTGCGCCCAAACGACTAATTAAATTAATTATGAGTTGGGACTTGGGTTTTGATTCCCACACCCTTTTTCCCTGTGCGTTAGGTTTCGTGCGAGGAACTCAAAACCCTTTTTCCCCCTCCATCGGTGGGCGTAAAGAACCGAGGCGACGAGACGGGAAGAAAAGACATCGTGTGGAATCCGCCGAACGAGAGCGGGACGATCCTTCTCCTTCCTCCCTTACCGGCGAAAACGGGGTGAGCGATTCAGGTTTTCTTTTCTTTTTTCTTTCTTCCGTTCTTTTCGGTAGGAGTTTTCCCCTTTTTTCGTCGGTGTCGCGGGCGTTACGAGTTGCGAACGGGAGGCCGCCGCCGCCGTTGTTAATCGGGAGGCTGCCGCCGCCGTTATCGCGTCCACGGGGTCGTCGCCGCAGTCGCCGGGATCGCGGGGTCGCAATCGGAGCCGCGGGGGGGCGAAAAGAGGCGGCACTGTTCACCTCGTACGGTCAGGGCGCCACGCGGTCCACGGGGCCCCGCGTGCACCCGGCGCACGGCTCCCGGGCCCAGGAGCGCGGAGCCGGCGCACGAAGGCGTGCGCCAAGCCGCGCGGTCCATGGGGCCCGGCGTGCACCCGGCGCACGGCTCCCGGGCCCAGGAGCGCGGACCCGGCGCACGAAGGCGTGCGCCAGGCCGCGCGGTCCATGGGGCCCGGCGTGCACCCGGCGCACGGCTCCCGGGCCCAGGAGCGCGGACCCGGCGCACGAAGGCGTGCGCCAGGCTGCGCGGTCCATGGGGCCCGGCGTGCACCCGGCGCACGTGTGATGATCCGGACTCCCGCGGGAACTGTACAACATTAAACAGTGACTGCGGGGAGCTTGTACAGTGCATCGGAGCTTGTAGAATTAAAATTGGATATTTAAAATAGACTCTGCGCGGAAATCGGAGCAAATGGGATTTTCCGGGAGCTTTTTGCAAAATTTCGGATGAGAATTTGGCGAAACGGACGTCGGATTTGGACTCAGCGCGCGAAAACGATTAAATGGTATATTCGCTTTATTTTTCCGGCACCGGGTACTGTTCACCGGAACAGTAACCGCCGGCCGGAATTACTGTTCCGGCCGGCGGCGGCCGCCGGCGAGCGGCGGCGGGCGGCGGCGCACGGCGGCGGGCAGCGGCGTAGCGGCGGGGCAGCGGCGGAGCGCGGAGGCGCGCGGCGCGGACAGCGCGGGTAGCGCGGGCAGGCGCGGGCAGCAGGCGCGGGGCGCGGTCCACAGACACGGTGTGCACCAGGAGCACCGAAGACCCCTCTCCATGCCACGTGGCAGCCCCTGAGTGGCTGGCCATTTTCTAGAAGGTGACACGTGGCATGATCCTATTGGCCGACAGGATCCGGAAGACCCGGAGCACGGGGCAAACACACGCCCCACGTGGCCACGTGGCGAATTCTGGTTGGCCCTGCACAGGCTGTTTCCTGTTTGGGAGACACGTGGCGCTTCCTGGTTGGTCCGTTTCGGTGTTTCGTGTTCGGATCTGATCCCGTGTGGGAATATTCCCTTTTGGCCCATTATAAAGAGGGAACCCCACCCCTCTCATTTGCACCTTGGATTCCGAGCCGAAGAGAGAGAATCTGAGAAAGTGCCAAATATGAAAGTTTTTCCTCTCTCTCTCATCTTTCTCTCTCTAGAATCTCAGAATTTCTGGAGTTACAGATAGTGAGATATCTGCGACGCGGCGCACTGCGACGATTTTCTTTTTAGGCCCATTTCCCGTCGCAGTTCCGTCGAAAATTCACTGCGGGCTAACCGGGTGGAATTTTTGGACGATTTTTGCGGCAGCGCGACCGTAAGAGGTAGGGCTTCGATTTCCGTGTTGATCATTTTGCTCCGTTTCGTACTTTTGGCATAGTTTTCAGGTCCTCTTTGACCCCCCTTTTTACTGTGATGATTTTTGGACAGCACCGACTTCTCCGATTTTTATCTTGACGTAGGAGCGTCAGATCGAGGCGTTTTAAGAGTCGATTTTGATCTACTCTTCGCGAGGAACGCAACCGTGATTTTTCTGGGATTTTAGGAGCTCATTTTAGAGGTGAAAAATTCCTCTTTTTCCGTGCTGTCTGAAAAACAGCAAATATTGTGCTTTTTGGGGTTTGTATTTATACCGGGAGCATTGGTTTGCAGGAATTGAAGACTGCGGACAACCAGGAGACTACCTGGGGTGTTGTTTGAGCTGTTCAAGGTGGGCGGTTGTTGCTTACCTCATTTTTGACAAGCTCACTGGGATTACTAGAAATCCCCTAAAATATGACAATTAACGAGAACAATTGGGACAAAGTAACATGATGAGAACCATTGGGACTACTAACAGGACTACTAACAGGACTACTAACAGGACAACTAACAGGACAATTAATGAGAACCATTGGGACAAATTAATATGACAAATGACAAGGACCGCTGGGACAAACTCCCCTAAAAATTAATATAACCCCACAAATGATATGATGACTTATATTGGGACACTGTGATTGAGACAAAGGCTATGATCTCGCATGCAAATGACTTTTATTCAGTAAATCAATTGTTTTAAACCTTTGACACTATTTTACAACTTTTAAAATAAAGACAGTTGCATGCATGCCCGGACATCAGGTAAGGCCACTATTTATTGCTACACTATCATATTGGGATTTGAACATGTTTCATTGTTGTCCTTTGCATTCATATGTTGTTGCTCAAGTGTGAGCAGGGGTTTGGGATAGTGTAGCCAAGGTTGTGCTAGATTGTGGACTTGTGGGGTATTGCGGTGACCGCGGACAGTAGGCGGTTGACCAGATGTTTATCCTTGCATCAGATTGGGGTTGAGTTTGGTTTATCAGTTGGGGATTGGGTTTCTATAGTGGATGGAGTTTTCCACTTTGATCATAGTCATGATCCAGTCCTGCTATATTGTGATACTTGTGGGACATATGCTACAGAGATACTTGTGATACTGATGACAGAGATATTTTACTCGTGTGGGTCGCTCCCCTCGAGTGCCACTCCGGAGTGTGTTACAACATTATCCCCTATCGGCACCCCCGATTTGGCCAACCTTATCCCCTATCGGCATACCCGATTTGGCAAATACTATCCCCCATCGGTGTTATACCCGATTTGGCAAGGCACGGCAGGAAGTACCAGTTTTGCTAGTGCCACCAGATTGAGTTCATTCAGACAGGCATTTATACACTGATTCATACATTTAGTTATGGTGGTGGTAGTTTCCTTTTTATCAGCAGTCTTTATAGCTTACAACTGTTCTTTCCTGTTGCCTCTAGTAGTCCTAGTGGGTGCGTCAGAGTTGAGGTTTTACCCACTAGGGGAGGCTACTGGTTTATCTGGTAGTTCTCACCCCCATTGTTATTTTTCTGTCCCTTTCTCCTCCCTTTCTTTTGCAGAGTCGTCTGCGGGAGCCGCTAGGCCATCGGCAGCTGATAAAGGTAAGGGGATCGCCGAATAGATAGATCTCCTGTGAGGCTGAGAGCTGTAGATAGATGCTGTACCCTCCACTCAGACTGTGATATTCTCCTTTTATTTTGGGTCTGGCTTCCGCCAGCTGGATGTACTATTTTGGTGAGCTGGGAGATTATTGTACTTATTACAGTTGTATTTGTATTTCCAGTCTGAAATACTATGTGGTTCTTCTATTCAGCTCGTATTATGCTCTTTTACTGTTCATATTATATCGGAGCAGGTTACCAGCGCTTCGTGTTCGCGGGAAATCCCGTGTGCACGGCGGATCTGTTGGCGAGCCCGGGTTCCGGGGCGTGACAGATTAAAGTTGGTATCAGAGCTTAGGGATAGTTCAGTTGGGACTTAGGAAACCCTAGGCTTTTGGCAGACCCTAGGATAATAGGGTATGAGAGACGTGATAATTTTACGGAAGTCGTTGGGTTACTTATTTAACTCTTCCAGTAAAGTAAGAAGGATCGACTTAGCCTACTTCTGGTGGACAGTTATGTTGGCTGCAGACAACATAAAGTCCCAGAAATAGGAGAATGTCTTTGACTTTCGCTAAGATTAGGTCGTGTGGGGTGATGATACTGAGTATGGTTTCTTGTGATAGGATGCCTCCGCGACAGAGGCAGCAGGCAAGGCAGCCCCAGGCTACGGTTAGGTGCATTTTCTGTCAGGGACAGCATAACTCTGATACATGTGATCTGAGGTTTGGCCGCTGTTATCGATGTGGACAGTCTGGCCACCTCCGAGCTGCCTGCCCATATGCACCATCGACGACTCCTTCTTCAGCATCTGCTCCTTCTTCGTCTCAGCAGTGGTCGACAGCTCAGCGACCATATGCTCCAGCAGGCAGGCCATCTTCTTCCTATCCCACGGAGTATCGCCCTCCAGCTCAGAGTGGGCGAGTGTATGCTGCGCAGGTAGAGGACTCTCCGGCAGCAGATCATGTGGTGGCAGGTATCACCTTACTTTCTGGCATTAGGACTCGTACATTATTTGATACTGGAGCATCACATTCTTTTATTAATAAATCATTTGCATCATTACATGGGATAGAGGTAGGACCTTTACCACGTGCACGAGAGGTTCAGATTCCGATCACACCTTGCACGTGGAGGAGTGTTGTTGGTCCTGCCCGATGCAAATCGAGTCCTGGATTATGCCAGCGGACCTGTTGGTCTTGAGACAGCTGAAGGACTTCGATGTGGTCCTCGGGATGGACTGGCTGGCTCGGTATTTCGCAACTATTGATTGTGCCGCGAGGACGGTCACTTTTAGAGAGCCAGGCCAGGAGATGTTAGTATTCCGGGGATGTCAGAGTGCTTTCTTTGCCTCTATGATTTCGACTTTCCGAGCGAGGCAGATGATCCATCGTGGATGTGTAGCCTTTTTGGCTAGTGTTGTTGAGGGGCCTACGGCGGCGCCGGAACTCGGGGATATCCCTATTGTCCGCGAGTTCCGGATGTTTTCCCACCTGAGTTGACTAGCATGCCGCCAGATAGGGAGATTGAGTTCGTGATTGACGTAGTTCCAGGAACTGCGCCAATCTCAAAGGCTCCTTACCGAATGGCACCGGCTGAGTTGCGAGAGCTTAAGGCGCAACTCCAGGATTTAATGGATAAGGGCTTTATCAGGCCGAGTGTGTCGCCTTGGGAGCACCGGTGCTATTCGTGAAGAAGAAAGATGGGTCACTTCGACTATGTGTGGATTATAGGGAATTAAACAAAGTGACCATCAAGAACAAGTACCCTTTGCCGCGCATCGATGATCTTTTTGATCAGCTGCAAGGGTCTTGTGTCTTCTCTAAGATAGATCTGCAATCCGGTTACCACCAGTTGAAGGTGAAGGCCGAAGATATTCCTAAAACAGCATTTAGGTCACGGTACGGGCATTATGAATTTACAGTTATGCCTTTTGGGCTAACTAATGCCCCTGCCGCATTCATGGATTTAATGAACCGGATTTTCCGACCAAACTTATGTTACGGAATTTGAGTTGGCGTATTTCGTGAATGTATTAAGTCTTGAAGATTGAAGATGAAGAAACTTTGGATCATATACCTCAATCTCAAGAAAGAAGAATTCAAAAGGATCAGGTACGTTTAACTAAATAATTTTGATGATCCGAATACTTCTTATAGTGTAGAAACACCTGGAAGAGGTTTTAATTGCTTATTCATCAAAAACTGGACATGGGACATGTTCAGGATCCGGATCGTGGACTTTCAATCCGGATCCCGAAAGGTGTTCGTTCATACATTGCTGCAATCCGGATCACAGCTTGTACAATCCGGATCCCGAATGGGATGTTTTGTGAAAATGTATGAACGATCCGGATCGTGGATTATGATCCGGATCCCGAACAGGTGATTTTCTGGAAACTGCATTCTGTGCGTCTGCGATCCGGATCGTGGCTTATCCAATCCGGATCGCCGTCGGTAAAACTTTCCAGAAAAGGTTGTTTTTGATCCGAATATTCTTCCTAGGGTTTCTAACCTATAAATAGACCCTATGGTCATTTTTCTAGGGGAATCCAAATAGAGCCGTCATTTTCAAATATCATTTTATACGGCCTTAGATCCACATATAGAGAAGAAAGGAAATCAATAGATCTATTCTATGTTTCTTCATCTATATTGATTAGTTTGATTCTAGGTTTTCATACTCACATCTTGAGTAGAATCAAACTAATGAATACTTAGATGGTATTTCCGATCTACTCTTGATCTAAGTATTCGGCGGATCATCACCACCCAAACAAACAACGATTTACCCCAAAATCGGCGCGTGGACTCGCGTGGCCTTGTGGATTCAAGGTGCAACCGCTCTCGTGGATTCGGAGCGAGGTGCGTTCGTGGATTCGAAGCGTACCATTGGGTGAAGACCGTGGATTCGGTTGGACGTCGTGGACTCGACGTTGGACGCTGTGGATTCAGCGTTGGGCGCGGATCGTGGATTCGAGAAGCGTCGTGGAGCGAGCGGAGAAGATCTACTAGGAGCGTATGGTAAAAGGTTGAGTCGTCTGTGAGTACGTTATATCACCTTGTACGTGTGTTAATTCTAGTGGATTTCGCCGTGTTATCGGTCCCGTGGTTTTTTACTCCGGTTTGGAGTTTTTCCACGTAAAAATCTTGCGTGTTCTTTTATTTTTCCGCATTGGGTTTTATCGCACAATGATTTTTTGAGTGTTTATTGTTTACACCTATTCACCCCCCTCTAGGTGTTTTTTCCCCTATTTAGATCCTTATTAACCTAAACCCAACAAGTGGTATCAGAGCGGGAATAGGGTTGTAAACAATGGTTGAAGGTGGAAACATCAATCGACCCCCTTTCTTTGATGGAACAAATTATGCGTACTGGAAAGTACGGATGAAAGCTTTTTAATTTCCATCGACGAAAGGGTGTGGCAATCAATTGAATTAGGATGGTCTAATCCAACTGAAATTTTAGATGATGTTCGCACCTTAAAACCTAGGTCGAAATGGACCAAGGAAGAGATAGACTTATCTTCTTACAATGGCAAAGGGATTAATGCTCTATTTAATGCTTTGTCACAAACTGAGTTCTCTCGCGTCTCGGCATGTGAGACTGCGAAAGAAATCTGGGATGTTCTTCAAGTTACGCATGAGGGAACTAACTTAGTGAAGATTCAGAAACTGCAAATGCTCACGAGCAAGTTTGACTCTATCTCTATGGCAGAGAATGAATCCTTCACTGACTATTACACACGATTGCAAGACATCGTGAACTCATGTGCTAACTTGGGAGAGAAGATTCCAGAATTTAAAGTTGTAAGAAAAATTCTAAGAACTCTTCCTGAACGATTTCGCCCGAAGGTCGCAGCCATTGAAACAATTAAACACCCGGACGAAATGCGTGTAGAAGAATTAGTAGGTGCTTTACAAACTTATGAAATGACTTTTCCTACTAACTATTCTTCTGGAAAGGCATCCTCTTCTAAGTCTTCAGGTTACGCATTGAAATCAACTAAAGAAGAAGACGCGGATTCATCCTCCTCGGACGACGACGAGAACCTTTCTATGGAGGACTTTGAGAAGCAGCTCGCTCTCTTGACAAGGAAGTTTCGCCGCAACTTTCGAAGGGGAAATTCAAGCAAAACTCCATCCTTCGGAAAGTCGAAGAAAGGCAAGGGTTCTTCAAGTTACAAGTCAAGAAGCAAGAGAACTTCTCAAAGGATAAGAAAAGTTCTGAGGGACAAGTTCAGTGCTTCAAATGTCGAGGCTACGGCCACATTGCAACGGAATGTCCCAACAAGAATCCGGCAAAGAAGAAAGCGATGCAAGTCGTTACTTGGGATGACAACTCCACGTCAAATGAGTCATCGTCAAGTGATGAAGAAGACAACGCGACAGCTTTCCACGCGTCCACTACATCTTCACCCTTCATGTGCTTAATGGCAAGTACATCCGACTCACTGTCCAACTCCACTGTTGAAAAGATTGCAACGGACGATGAATCAGATGATTCGGAAGGTGAAGATTTTGTTTTAGCCTACCATAAGCTTTTGAGGGATTCAAAGAAACTGGCTAAGCAAAACAAGGGGTTGAAAGAGAGATTGCAGGATCTTGAAGAAGAAGTAAAAAGAGTAACCTCTCTCTCAACCGATCTTGAAGTGGAAAGGGACAATCTGATTAAGACAAATGTTTCCCTTCAAGAGTCCAATGAGCATTTCGAGAAGAATTATATAGATATGGTGAACAAAGCGAATTACTTCTTGAAGCTCAACGGCGAGGCTCGACAGGAAAAATTGGAAATGACGGAGACCATACGCCAACTAAAGGATGACTTACAGAGATTTTCTTCTGGAAGGAGTAAGTTGGACAGACTTCTTGGTCTCGGTCAAAGAAATAAGTTCGGCCTCGGATACACTCAAACTGGAGACATTCCAAGTTCGAGTGGTACAGTATTTGTGCCTCAGTCGGTATCTCCTCCTCCGACACCGGTGTTCACGACAAGCAACGACAACGAACCTACTACATCCTCTTCGGAATCGACAAGATCCAAGGTATGTTTTCGTTGTGGCATTTCAGGGCACATAAGAAGAAATTGCAAGACTGGAGCCAAACGCACACCTCAAGCACATCTTGCAATGACTACCAAAAGGGCTATTCCTCGGAAACAACTCCAATCAATTGAAGGAAAAGAGCCTTGGTAGTACACCGCTCAAGACGACATCATCAAGGAGCAGCAATTCTTCAAGCAAGACGCTCTCACCTAGGAAATCAACTTCACGACCATTACCGACGCACTCCAAAAAGGTTTGGGTGCGCAAAGGTGAAATCTTTCCCTGTCTTGCTACCAATGTTTCCTTGCATGCATATGATAGTTCGTCTTGGTACCTGGATAGCGGGTGTTCCCGTCATATGACCGGCGATAAAAACTGTTTTCAAACATTTGAGAAAAACTCCGGAGGACTTGTTGTTTTCGGAGATGGTCGGTCTTCCAAAATTGTTGGAAAGGGAACGGTAGCTATTCCAGATGGCCCGGTTCTAGATAATGTATTATTTGTTCATGGCCTTAAGACTAACCTCATAAGCATAAGTCAACTGTGTGATAGTGGTTATTCAGTTAATTTTTCATCTGATAAATGCACTGTAACTGACATGAACCATGCTTTCTTTTTAAAGGGGGTTAGATCAGAAAACAATTGTTATGTAGTTCCTTCTAAGATTTCTGAAAAATGTAACCTAGCATCTTTGAAAAATGAAACACTTTGGCATGAAAGGCTAGGTCACATAAACTTTAAGGAACTTGCTAGAATTTCAAATAAAGATGTGGTCAAGGGGGTTCCGAAACTTTCTTTTGAACAAAACCTTGTGTGTGGCGGTTGCCAAAAGGGAAAACAGTCTAGGACTGCACACAAGAATTTGAACCACATAGGTACAAAACGGCCTTTGGAACTTTTGCATATGGACTTAATGGGGCCAACTCGTCAACCATCTCTGGGAGGTAAATGGTATATTTTTTGTTGGTTGATGATTTTTCTAGATATACTTGGGTAGCATTTCTAAAAGAAAAAGCTGATACTTTTGATTCTTTTCTCGAAATCTGCAATCGTATTATGATTGAAAAGAATGAAAGGATTACTCGAGTTAGGAGTGATAGAGGTGGGGAATTCATAAATTCCAAATTCATTGATTTTTGCACTTCTAATGGCATTAAACATGAATTCTCCGCACCTTACACACCTCAACAAAATGGTGTAGTCGAGCGCAAAAACAGGGTCGTACAGGAAATGGCACGTGTTATGCTTCACAGCCGGAACTTACCTTTATATTTTTGGGCTGAAGCGGTGAACACTGCTGTTTATGTTATCAATCGCGTGTATTTGCGCCCGGGGACTTTGAATACACCATATGAACTTTGGTTTTGTAGAAAACCTAACATCAAATATTTTCGCATCTTTGGGAGTCGGTGTTTTATTTTACGTGATCGCGAAAATCTTGGAAAATTTGACTCTCGAAGTGACGAAGGGATTTTCTTAGGTTATTCTACAAACAGCAGAGCATATCGAGTTTTTAACTTAGAATCTAAGACGATCGTAGAATCGATAAATGTTAAGGTAGATGAAGCTTTTCACTTTGAATCTGAAAAATCTACCCTCGATATCTCTCTTGATGATGATACACCTGCTAATGCATCTTCTTCTAACAATTCTTTCGATAATAATGTTGATGCATCTAACGGTTCTTCAAGCTTATCTGATGTGCAGGAATCATCTCGTGTACCTCCGCCTACTCCTCTACCTCAAACGTTACGCATCTCCAAGGATCACCCTGAATCGAACATAATTGGAGATCCACAAGAAGGAGTTAGAACACGGAGACAATTGGTTTGCGGATTTGCATGCTATGTATCTCAAATCGAACCAAGGAATGTTGATGAAGCTCTCCAAGATGATTACTGGATTAAAGCAATGCAGGAAGAGCTCCATCAATTCGAGCGAAACAAAGTCTGGGAACTGACGAAGCCTCCGAAGCAACACAATGTGATAGGTACCAAATGGATCTTCAAGAACAAGAAAAACGAAGAAGGTACTATCATCAGGAACAAAGCAAGGTTAGTTGCTCAAGGCTATTCTCAAGTAGAAGGTATAGACTTTGATGAAACCTTCGCCCCTGTAGCTAGACTCGAGTCCATTCGTATATTGTTTGCGATCGCTTGTCATTTTAAAATCAGATTATTTCAAATGGACGTTAAGAGCGCCTTTTTAAATGGATTTTTAAATGAGGAAGTTTATGTAGCTCAACCGAAAGGTTTTGTGGATCATAAACTACCTAACCATGTTTTTCGTCTGAAAAAGGCTCTTTACGGTCTGAAACAAGCACCGCGAGCATGGTACGAAAGGTTGACAAAGCACCTTTTGGAAAAGGGCTACACTCGAGGGGGAGCTGACAGGACTCTCTTTGTGAAGCATTATCAAAACAATTTCATAGTTGCTCAAATCTATGTCGATGACATTGTTTTTGGAGCAACAAGAGATAATGATGCTTCTAAATTCGCGGAGACCATGGAAAGCGAATTTGAGATGTCCATGATGGGCGAATTGAATTATTTTCTTGGATTACAAGTTAAACAAAACGATGAAGGAATTCACTTGTGTCAATCCAAGTATGCACTGGAGTTGGTCAAAAAGTTTGATCTTGAAAATTCTAAGGATTTTCCGACTCCAATGGGAACTAGCCATAAGGGACTTGGAAGTGAATCACAAAGTGAGAATGTAGACGAGAAACTGTACCGCAGTATGATTGGAAGTCTACTATATCTCACGGCTAGTCGCCCGGATATATCCTTCAGTGTTGGGATTTGTGCGAGATATCAATCAGCACCGAAGGAGGTTCACCTGAAAGCGGTGAAACGGATCATCCGGTATATCAAAGGTACAATCAATTTCGGAATTTGGTATCCTATGGGAACGACTTTGGATATTGTTGGATACTCAGATGCCGATTGGGCTGGATCGGTGGATGACCGGAAAAGCACGAGTGGTGCATGCTTCTATCTCGGCCACTGCCTTGTTGCATGGCACAGTAAAAAGCAGAACTGCATAGCACTCTCGACTGCCGAAGCGGAGTACATTTCTGCAGGAAGTTGTTCAACCCAATTGATTTGGATGAAGAGCGTGTTGAGCGATTTCCGAATTTCAACATCTTCGGTAACCATTTTATGTGACAACACTAGTGCTATTAACATTTCTAAAAACCCTGTGTTGCACTCTAGAACAAAACATATTGAACTTAGATATCATTTTCTTAGAGAGCTAGTTGAATCAAACATTCTTCAACTGTCATATATTTCAACTGAGGATCAATTAGCCGACATCTTAACAAAACCTTTGGATCAAAAACGTTTTATTCACTTGCGTAAAGCAATTGGCATGCTTTCCTTGAAATAAACTCTTTTGAAACCTTTGCTTAGATTAGGTTTTGTTTTTGTTCTTGTTTTTGTTTTGTTCTTTATCTATGTTCTGTACATAGCACACTAATTGAGCATAAATCATAATTGACTTTAATTGCATCCTTTTATGCATTTAGAAATTTATTATGTTTTGATGTCATAATATTTCAATGTTGCAATGATCATTTACGTTAATTAAACCATCTTTAAGTGATCAAAGTCAATTTCTCTCTCAATGATCTCTTGGTATAGTCATTATCATATTTGATTGCTTAGTCGAGTATGAATTCGAGATCAATGGTTTGGTTGAATACTTTATATATTAAATAATTGATAGCCAATTGAGGGGGAGTCAATGAAATGTGAAATGCTCAAAAGATGTGGAAAGAGTTACATCCCAATGAGGAGTGTGAAAACTACCACCACATGGAGAAAATGAAAGAAAAAGATACTCCATGAATGAAAAGCAAACTTTTGTTTGAAAAATTGTTGATGAAACTCATATTGAAATACTTGACTCAGTCGTATTTCATGGTTGGTATAAGGTGGGATTTTTGATTAAAGATGCTCAAAGAGCCACTCCTTCAACAGATTGTCTAGATATATTATCTAACTTATCTGGGATTTCAAACATCTATTGATCTTGGTACTTCATTTTCTTTACTGAAATTGATGATTTGATAAAGACATTACACATAGGATCAGGATAGATGTAATTGAAGTTGTTCAACTTTAAGTGTTTTAACTTTCGTAAATCTTCGTTTCATTTTTGGATATTTTTGATAGATTTTTCATAATCTATTTCTTGTTGTATGAAACGATGTCATTTGTTTAAAGTTGACATGGTAAAGTGCTTACATACTTTTTCTGGATTTTATTGTATTTTTCTTAATTTTTCTGAAGAAAAAGGTGTAGCCGATCCGGATCGTGGCAAGTGATCCGGATCCCGAACGCAGGATTTTTCCTGCGGGTAGCCGATCCGGATCACATTCTCGGCCGATCCGGATCACGGCTAGGGTTCTATATAGAAACTTTCAGATTCGAGATTTCTTTACCCTAATTTCTGGTTTTCAAGCTTCTAGAGTTTCTCTCTCTAGATTTCTTGCTTCCTGGTGCTTCAAAACTCAAAGTTCTTCGGATTCAAGTAAGTTTTCATGATCAAAACTCGGTTTTTCACAGTTTTTATGTTTTTTCATCAAACGTGAGTTGAAAAGTTGGAATTTTTTCGTTTGTGAATGGTTTTTGATCAAATTTCTTTTGAAATAAGAACTCTGGGTCAATTAGTTTTACTTTTATGCTGGGATTTCACTTGATTAACGAGTTTTTAGGCTTCGATTTCTAAAAATTCGGTTTTAGGGCATAAAAGAGGAATTTTTGTAAATCATGGATTTGATCTATTTTTAAAATTCTTTTTGGAAAACTAATTTGATTCTTGGCTTCTCTATATGATTATGATTGTCTAGGTACAATGTTTTCAAATTTTTCAAAATTGACAATTTTTCATATGTTCTTGAGTTGGTTTTCACAGGACATTTTCTAAAACTCAAAGCACTGACAAAATGGTGATCACCTGGATCATTTTCCTGCTCACTGCCATGGTTCATGTGAAGGACTCTGCAAAGCCGAAGAGAAGCAAGAGGACAAAAAGAGCAAAAGCTGACTCCGATACTGAATCGGAAACTGAATCGATTGACTGGGACACAATTGAAGTTGAAGGGCTGTCCCAACTTCTGCAAAGGGGAAGGCTCCTGCTGAAGCTCCCAAATCTAAACCTCCTCCTACTGCAGCTGAGAAAGGAAAGGCGCCAATGGAGCCTACCGGAAAAAGAGTGAAAACCTCGGCAAGGAAAAGAAGTGGTGCCCAAGGCATTTCAATCAATGAACCTATGGACAACCTGCCACCATTTCAGGGATTCGTCAGCTCCACACGAATCAAAGATTTTGAAAAGAGGGAATGCATAGGAGAACGACATGTCAATGTACAACAGATGAGGAATAGATCTGCAGAGTTTGGAGCTCTGTTTGATCAAGTTGGTCTTGGTCCGATCTGCAACTTTCCTGAGAAAACTGGGTACTGTCCACACTCAGTTCGGATCTTCTATCAGAATGCAGCAGGTCTTATTGATGAAGCTGATGGACGCCGAGAATTTCATACCTTTGTAAAAGGTATCAAGATCAAAGTCACTCCCCAACTGATTGGAGAGGTGCTCGGTATGACAGCCATCTCAGACGGAGTTCATTATTTGAAGACTCAGGTCTTCACAGCCAAATCTTGGAGAATAGTAGTCAATGGAACCTGCTCTCCGGATACTACGTCTGCCGGAAATTCAGTTTACTCCAGGGAACTCAAGAAGGAGTACAAGTACTTAAACTTCATTGTTGCTACAACATTCTTCCCAACATGAACACGAAAATCGTCCGATGGGATAGGTTGCTATTTCTTTATCTTCTTGGAAACCCAACTGCAGCAATGGGAGCAAACCTGAACATCCCTTACCTCATTTGGAATAGGATGACGCGGTATGTCGAACACTCACATCCCTCTGAGCGACTACCATATCCAATGATTATAATGCGCATCCTTAGGAGATTTAAGGTGGATACGAGCGCGAGTTCGTATTTGTATAGTTTGGGGACAATAAATGAGACAACCATTGTCAAGTCTTTGACAACAAAGCAGGATGATCCCCCTTCTCCTCCAATTGGCCAACGAGTTCGAACTCATGCAACTTCTTCCACTGCCCCCGTTCCTCCGAAACAGAAGGCACCTGCATCTACTTCTGACGATGATGCCTCGGTGACATCCATCTTCAAAGAACAACAGCGGCTTTCAAATGAACAGGAACGTATGTCCGCTGAATTTTCTGAAATGAAAGGCGATCTTCATGTTATGAAAAATGAGATGGAAATTATCACAGCTTCTCAAGTCACTTTGACCAAGTCAGTCTCTTCAGTAAAGAAACTTGTGAAGAAGTTGTTTGCGAAAATGGGTTGCACGACCTCGGATGACTCCGACTCTCAGGAGTAAATCTATGTTATAATCATTTTCCTCTGACTTTGCTTTTTGTTCTGTTTTGCAGGTTTATGATGTGTGTTTATGTTGTTAACTCTCCTTTTGTTGTAATTATTTGGCTTTGTTTTGTGACAAAAAGGGGGAGAGAGTTAGCGAAAACAATGAACAATGATGAATGAATTTGAACAATGATTGTGAATATCGATGATATCAAGGTAAGTATGAATCTCAACTCAACTTTGGTTTTCTTTTGTGATTTGTGACATGCTTCTATACTAACTATTCGACTAACTATTTGGGCATGTAATATGACTAACAAGTTGATGTTGGACTAACATACTTTGACATTTGGTTTTCAACTGCTTAGAAGATATGTTGGTTTTAACTATGTTTCTTTCACATATCTGATTCTTTTAAATGTCATGATGAGATCAAACTCTATCTCTGTACTTGGTTTTGTATGTTCCAATTCTTGAGGTATCTAACGATTTTGTTTGTCAAGAATGTTTTCTGTGTGCAGAGGTTACAGATGTCTAAGTCTAGAGTCTGTCTTAGGAGTTTATCTCATGTTTTTAATTTCTGGAACTCTTTTGTAAATTTTTGTTGTATGGTGATAGCAACAAAAATATCTTTTTGAATTTTCTTTGTGGATCTGTGTTTTGTCACGAAACCGCCAAAGGGGGAGATTGTTACGGAATTTGAGTTGGCGTATTTCGTGAATGTATTAAGTCTTGAAGATTGAAGATGAAGAAACTTTGGATCGTATACCTCAATCTCAAGAAAGAAGAATTCAAAAGGATCAGGTACGTTTAACTAAATAATTTTGATGATCCGAATACTTCTTATAGTGTAGAAACACCTGGAAGAGGTTTTAATTGCTTATTCATCAAAAACTGGACATGGGACATGTTCAGGATCCGGATCGTGGACTTTCAATCCGGATCCCGAAAGGTGTTCGTTCATACATTGCTGCAATCCGGATCACAGCTTGTACAATCCGGATCCCGAATGGGATGTTTTGTGAAAATGTATGAACGATCCGGATCGTGGATTATGATCCGGATCCCGAACAGGTGATTTTCTGGAAACTGCATTCTGTGCTTCTGCAATCCGGATCGTGGCTTATGCAATCCGGATCGCCGTCGGTAAAACTTTCCAGAAAAGTTTGTTTTTGATCCGAATATTCTTCCTAGGGTTTCTAACCTATAAATAGCCCTATGGTCATTTCTAGGGCATCCAAATAGAGCCGTCATTTTCAAATATCATTTTATACGGCCTTAGATCCACATATAGAGAAGAAAGGAAATCAATAGATCTATTCTATGGTTCTTCATCTATATTGATTAGTTTGATTCTAGGTTTTCATACTCACATCTTGAGTTGAATCAAACTAATGAATACTTAGATGGTATTTCCGATCTACTCTTGATCTAAGTATTCGGCGGATCATCACCACCCAAACAAACAACGATTTACCCAAAATCGGCGCGTGGACTCGCGTGGCCTTGTGGATTCAAGGTGTTATCGCTCTCGTGGATTCGGAGCGAGGTGCGTTCGTGGATTCGAAGCGTACCATTGGGTGAAGACCGTGGATTCGGTTGGACGTCGTGGACTCGACGTTGGACGCTGTGGATTCAGCGTTGGGCGCGGATCGTGGATTCGAGAAGCGTCGTGGAGCGAGCGGGAAGATCGACTAGGGGCGTATGGTAAAAGGTTGAGTCGTCTGTGAGTACGTTATATCACCTTGTACGTGTGTTAACTCTAGTGGATTTCGCCGTGTTATCGGTCCCGTGGTTTTTTACTCCGGTTTGGAGTTTTCCACGTAAAAATCTTGTGTGTTCTTTTATTTTTCCGCATTGGGTTTTATCGCACAATGATTTTTGAGTGTTTATTGTTTACACCTATTCACCCCCCTCTAGGTGTTTTTTCCCCTATTAGATCCTTATTAACCTAAACCCAACAGCAGTAGGTTTGGCGCAGGCTTGACTGGACCCTATGAGGCAGTCATTGAGATTGGGTGACATTGAGAGAGTGATGGCATAGCATGTTCATTGATGAGTTTCCTTTTGAGCATATACTTGAGGCATATTATTAGCAGTATTAGTATATGCATATCGTATCATTGGTAGAGTTTCTTTTGAGCCTTTTGATTGAGACCTTCTACCTGTAGTTTTCTATTCAGCTTACCATTATTTATCTATCTACCTATCTATCTGCATACCTATCTGTTTTGCCTCCAGTAGACTTAGTGGGCATACCGTGAATATTGGGACGGTACCCACTGGATCTGCCTTCTGCAGTAGATCTCACACCCGCTGCGGTGACAGGTTTGAGGCAGCTGTTCCGACTTGGTTCGCGCGGAGACAGCAGATCGAGGTGAGGACGCGACAGTTTAGTTCCTTACCAGCATTAAGAGTCCGAGGTAGATGTACCCGCTGTTATTTTTTTTGTTTCCACTTTTGTACTGAGAGGGTGAGGCTTGTATCTTTTTTTATTTCATTTGAGAGACCTGTATTGAGGACTATGTATTGAGGATTTGTTTTATCCAGATGTTTAGTTGTTTTCTGTAGCTATTAGTTCTTTTTCAGCTCTGATACATGTCTAGCTATAGATCTTTTGTAGGGTAGACGCTTCGTCTGTGCGGCAGTTTCCGTATAGACGGCGGATCTGTTGGCGAGCTCGGGTCGCAGTTCGACCTCGGGGCGTGACAGGGCCCCCATTGGCGCCCGTGCGGACGCGAGAGGCGCCCGCGCGGGGGCGTGCGCCCGTGGGCGCGCGGGGATGCGCGCCCGTGTGGCGCGGACCATGTCCCGCACCTGTGTGGCGCGGGGGTGTCGCGCCCGCGTGCCGCGCTGGGAAGCGCGACCGCGTGGCGCAGGGGCGCCCGCCTGGATTGGCGCGCGCGTTCGCGTGGGGTGAACCGCCACGTGGCGGTTCCCCATTGGGTGTTCCGTGGACCGGGTCCACCGAAACACCCCCCCCCTCTTCTCCTTCTCTTCTTTTTCTTTCTTCTTCCTTCTCCCTGCGCACCCCTTCTCTTCCTCCCTTTCTTCTCCACCCGAGCACTAGAGAGAGAGAGAGGGAGGAATGTCGTGGGGGTGCGGCGGCGCGTCGTGGACCACGCAAGCGCGCAAGGTGTTCAAAAAAGCCGATGGATCGCGTATGCGTGCGTTGGGCGGCGCGGCATTGTCGAGGTAAGTCCCGCGTATTATTTTGCAGTATTTTTGGCACAGTTTTGAGGTGTCCTTTTGAATTTTTGGATTTAACCCCATGCCTATGTGCGTGTTAGGGACCATGTATACTGCGCCGTTTTGCTGCGCGGACTGTCAGGGACGTTTTGGCTCGCCTCGATTTGCGTGCAAGCTTGTGGGAGAAATACACCGTTTTGTGTGCGGATTGGGCGAATATGCGCAGTTTTAGGCGCAAACTCGAAAAACGTGCACCGTTTTGCGTGCAACGTTGACAAAGGAACGTTCATCGTTTTGCGTGCCAATTCGAGGTACGTGCTCCGTTTTGCGTGCAGGTCGATTTATTGTGCACCGTTTACGTTCAAATACTATTATTTTGCATCGATTTGCGTGCAGGAGTAGAAAAATAAGCACCATTTTGTGTGAAACCCTACAGTCGAGCGTGCACCGTTTTGCGTGCCAATCTTAGGTACGTGCTTCGTTTTGCGTGTAGGTTGGGTGTTTGTGCACCGTTTTTACGTGCAAATGCTAATATTTTGCATCGATTTGTGTGCTGGTCTAGAAAAATGTGCACCATTTTGCGTGCAACCCTACAGTCGAGCGTGCATCATTTTTGCGTGCAGATTTGAGGTACGTGCACCGTTTCGCGTGTAGGTTGTGTTGTCGCGGACCATTTTGCATGCCGACTCTAATATTGTGCACCGTTTTGCGTGCAGGGCAAGAAGAACGTGCACCATTTTGCGTGCAACCTTAAGATAAGCATGCTCCGTTTTGCGTGCAAACTCGAGCTACGTGCATCGTTTTGCGTGCAGGTTGAAATGGCGCGCACCGTTTTGCGTGCGGGTTTCTGTTGACGTGCACTGTTTTGCGTGCATGTTTGGCGAACGTGCACCGTTTTACGTGCGGACTCGAGGGAGGTGCACCGTTTTGCGTGCAAGCTAGAGGAGACAAGTGAAATCGCGCGGAGACCAATTGCAAGTGTCTACAAGCAATTGGGGACACCACAAGGTGGGGGATTCTGCCGAAATTGGGTGACCTATCCCCTTGCTCCTTTCCTTTTTGATCTAGACGCATGATAGTAGCCTGTTAGAGGCGTTAGGTAATTATGATTAAGATTGCATGCTTAGAGGAACGCAGATGAAAAGTGCAACTGTTTGTTGCGAAAGACAGATGATATATGTGCATGTGTAGAGAAATTTAGAGGAAAAGTGACACTTACGATTTTTCCAAAATCGGGTATAAACCTGTATTTGTAGATGGGCATAGATGAAAAATGCAACTATTGGTTGCCAAAAATGAGATAATTAATTTGCATGTGTAAAAGGACTTAGAGGGAAAAATGCAATTCTTAATTTATCTAAATAGATGAAAATTTCATGCGTAGAGAATAATATTATTTTGTGATGACTGTGATCATGTTAGGTTACAACCCTAGGAATCATGTGACATAAGGAAACAGAACTTGTTGGTAGTAAGACTAGGAGAAAACCTAGTTTAGGGGTTTGACGAGTGACATCAAACTTAGGAGTTATCCTTATGGCAAGATCTAGGATAAGAGGTAATAATGCAAAAGGTAAAGTTTAATAGCAAGCTAAAACCGGCTAAAAGAGCATATCGAGAATGTAAATGACGCCTTCGAATTTGAGACTCGTCATTGTGGAGCAGGACTCCCTGGGCAGTGACCCGCCGGACAAGGTACTTTCGAAAGGCTAAAAGTGAAAGTAAAGTGCTAAATGCTTAAAGAAAAGAGAAAGAGATTGCCAGTGGCAAAAAGGGAGCTACAAGCTCATATAAGAAAGAAAAGCAAGTGTTAAGAGCAAAGAGGCCAAGTGCTAAAGTAAAAGAAAAAGAAAAGAGAAAGAAAAGAAAGGAGAAGAAGAGAAAAGAAAAAGATAAAACGGGCATACCTCCGGGGGCGAACGTACAACTGTCGTAGTTGGACAGGGTCCCTCTCCCGGGCAGCGACCCGTATGACAGGTTCCAGAGTACTCTTGTCGGAGTTGGGCAGTGACCTTATCGGGCAGTGTCCCGTATGACAAGTCCCCCGGGCAGGACGGGGTAACACTAGCGGTGTTATCGGCAACCTTAGAGATCTTATCTTGTGGTAGCATGACTACTAACTTAAATTAAACCACCATAAGGTAAAGAATAAAAAGAACAAAGAGTGGCCAAGGTGGCCGGATTAGTGTAACCCAGTATACAGCGGCATAGTGGACGAGTTGGTGGTTAGTTGCCTAGTGTGGCTAGACATAGTAGTGATGGTTGATGATTAGACACAGATAGTATAGTGCAGTGATATATTATATTGCATAGCAACCTACTGATATTGGGGATTTTAGTTTACTAGCATCCTATTATTATTGCTGCCATTGGACCAAGTAGTGTAGGACACTTTTTCTCGGTGGTTGAACCCACTGGTAACTCGGCCGTAGTTCTCACACCCCTTGGGTGACACCCCTCCACAGGTCCAGGTATGGATACAGCGGTCGAGACGATTCCGGTGCAGACGGCGAGGCATACGACAGGGGCAAGGGCCCAGCAACATGGAGACCTAGAGGGTCTAGCAGAGGTATCCCTTTTTATATATTTCTTGAGTGAACCTTGTATGTTGAGGAATTTATGTAAAAGAATTGTAATAATTTTATTTGCAAGTTCAGAAATGTAAAGTGTAATAAATTTAATTCATGGTTCACTCTTGTATGCTTTCATTTTCGCTTTAACTGTTTGTTACTGAATGAAAGTTTTAAATTTGTAGTGATTTTTAGTACTCTGATATTGAGCTTCCGCATACACTTGTTATGTTATTATGGATGTTACCGTTCCTTTCGGGTAGTGAAAGGTCATACCCGATTGGCGGATCTGTTGGCGTGCCCGAACCGTACAAATTGGCGGACTCGGGGCGTGGCAGATTAGGGTGGTATCAGAGCCTAGGAATAGTCCTAGGTGGTTAGCGAACCTTAGGGAGACCCTAGGAATTAGCACGAGAGAGTGTGTGGATTACTGGGCGAAAGTATTTGATTGGTTATTGTTGTTCCCAAAAAGGATGTTGGGACTGATCGAGGGTGACGAGGTTTTATTATTCGGATATTACGTTGGCGGCCGACAACGTAATGTTGGAGATGAAAAGGAGTACCCTCTTATACTTTCGCATGATTGGGTCGACGAGCCATTTTGTCGGTATATAGATTGCGCGTTGCTCAAATGGCTAAAATTTGGGCTAATTGTTTCGTTGTGGTGTGCATATTAGCGATGAGACCACATAGGGAGACGCGCTTGTTTCGACTCTTGCCAGGATAGGGCTCTGGGTCGAACGAGGTACACGCACTGCGATAGATGGTGGCCGCACTTATTGGTGTGGTCCAGCAGCTGACGAATCTTCTCGCCGAGAGGCGGAAAATTTTCCGCCGGTAGGGAGGTGGATTCCGACGCCTAAGGGTGGCGTCAAGGCAACAGTCGAAGCATATTGATAGGCTCCAGTGGCTGATAGCGCAGCAAGCTGGGGTTGCATAAATGACGCATGAGCATACGGCGTTGCCGCAGGTAGGCGCAACAGTAGAGCGAGTGGCAGTGGCCGCCGAGCTTTTGTCGGCGCACCCTACACCTTCAGCAAGAGGCGTTATAAGCTTGTGTCGGCTAGGTTGCTGGCAAAGTGTGGATAAAGAGGTCCAGCGAGAGACTGACTCACAGAGTGTTGGTGATCGCTATGTGCGAGAACCAAGTTAATGTGCCCTGAGGGTTAGGGCAAGAAAGATTTACAGGCCAGGCGGCGGGAATTCGCCCTTGATGACGGTAGTAACCGTGTGGCATATTGAGTGTGGCTGAGTTGCCGCATAGTGGAGTTAGTGAGGCCCAGAGTAGGCTTCAAGGTGCGAGGATCTCTCGAAAGAGCGAGAGTTTTGTGACGCCGATCCGACGAATCAGCATAATGGCAGGAGTTGCCACCGTAGTGTTCGCGTGTTAATCACCAGAGTTGGTGAGCAGTTATTGGGATTCTTAAGCAGATCGCTTGACACTAGATTTTTGTGAGTTAGCATGGGGGCGTAGGACACCCAACTGTTTGGGTGCTCATGGAGCACAGGTACCGTTTAGCCAGAGAGAGCCGGTTTGATGGCGCTTTAGCTTTTGCCCGGTGTTGCCAGAGTTGATAGGTTGTTTGGGTCGCGGATTGACGACTAATTAGTTTGATTTTGCTCAGTGGAGCATAGTAGTCGCGTGGCGACGATTAGCGGGTTCGCTTGGGGACAATCCGTGCCTGGACCATGTTTGTGGACTGTGGGCCTGTAGCCCAGTGGGCAAGCGCAGTCGGCTGTGAGAGACAGCGGCCCGAGACCTGAGGGCGGGGCATGATAGAGATTTGGTCGGGACGGTAGTCCGAGCGATGACCCGGGAACGTGGAATGCCACGTGTGAGCATGGAGACTGTTAGTACACTGAGAGTGTGTGATGTGATCAGGCCGTAGTGCTAGTGATGATTGAGGTACTGTAGCTCCTAGTGGGAGTGTTGGGGTAGTAATCCTGAGTGAGGATCTACCCGTATGACGATTGGGTTTGCGTGCTAGCGAGAGCCGTTGCACTGTGTTAGGCTAGTATTTGGGGTATAGGCCCACATTGGACTGTGGTCTATGGACTTAGAACGCTAGTGGCGTATAGATAGCTGGGAACTCGTGGATTGGCCTTGCCCTCCACACCCGAGTGGCGCAGCGGAGGCGTGGTGAGCCCAGCAGTAGTGAGGGCAAGATTTCTCCCTCTCGATCGAGTAGGAGTCGAGATGTGATCCAAGTTTCGAGGATGAAACTATTTAAGGGGGGTAGGATGTAATGAACCGGATTTTGGCACATAAATAAATGTAAGTAAAATGGTATGAAATACTATTTTTATGAAAGTTGGGGAAGTAAAGAATATTTGGAAGCGAGTTGGGCCCAAATCGGGATAAAAATGAGAGATTTAAAATTTTTATTTGAGAAAGGGGACCCAGATTTTTAGCAAAAAATTCACAGTGTCGTAAAATTATGAAAAAATTACGGAAGCTCCGCAAATATGTTTTAAGGCCGTAGTAAAAGTTTTGCGTTGATCAGATGCCGGATAGTGAGAACGGACTCCACCAACAGTGTCGAAAATTTCCAAGAAAATTACGGGACCTCCGTAAATATGTTTTAAGGCCACAGTAAAAATTTCGCGTTGATCGGATTCCCGGATTGCGAGAAAGGGGTCCGCCAGCGATTCTGGATACAACGAGACTTTTGGTGACCTAGAAATGGCCCAAATTGAAAATTTAAAATTTTCTGTGATAAATTAAGTTGAGAGGAGCCTGCCTGTCAAATTTGGGCGGAAACGGGCGAAAAACGGACAAAAACGGGACGAAAACGAATGAAAATAAGCGAATTTTAGATTGGGCTGTCCTTCCGGGTGCCCGAAATTTACTGTGGCTGTGCTTGATTTACCGTAACGAGGCGGGCACGTATTTCGAGATGGACACGCATTTTGAGATGCGTGTGCGAATCTCGAAACGATGCGGATTCCGAGGTACAGTGCGCGGATCACGAGGCGATGATGCGCGGCTCGAGACGCGGTGGCGTGCTGCGCAAAGCGCGGCGCGCAGGAGCGCATTTCCTGCGCGGGTCAACGGGGGGCCGCCACGTAGCGGGCCCCTATTGGCGCCCGCGCGGACGCGAGAGGCGCCCGCGCGAGGGTCCGGGCCCGTGGGCGCGCGGGGGTGCGCACCCGTGTGGCGCGCACCGTGTCCCGCGCCTGTGTGGCGCGGGGGTGTCGCGCTTGCGTGGCGCGCCGGGAAGTGCGCCCGCGTGGCGGAGGGGCGCGCGCCTGGACTGGCGCGCGCGTCCGCGTGGGGTGAACCGCCACGTGGCGGTTCCCCATTGGGGGTTCCGTGGACCGGGTCCACCGGAACACCCCCCCTTCTCCTTCTCTTCTTTTTCTTTCTTCCTTCTCCCTGCGCACCCCTTCTCTTCCTCTCTTTTCTTCTCCACCCGAGCACTAGGAGAGAGAGGGAGGGAATGTCGTGGGGGTGCGGCGGCGCGTCGTGGACCTCGCAGAGCGCGCGTGGTGTTCAAAAAAAGCCGATGGATCGCGTATGCACGCGTTGGGCGGCGCGACATTGTGGATGTAAGTCCCGCGTAATATTTTGCGGTATTTTTGGCACAGTTTTGAGGTGTCCTTTTGAATTTTTGGATTTAACCCCATTCCTATGTGCGTGATAGGGACCGTGTATACTGTGCCGTTTTGCTGCGCGGACTGTCAGGGACGTTTTGGCGCGCCTTGATTTGCGTACAAGCTTGTGGGAGAAATACACCATTTTGCGTTCGGATTCGGCGAATATGCGTAGTTTTAGACGCAAACTCAAAAAACGAGCACCGTTTTGCGTGCAACGTTGAAAAAGGAACGTGCACCGTTTTGTGTGCTAATTCGAGGTACGTGCTCCGTTTTGCGTGTAGGTCGATTTATTATGCACCGTTTTACGTGATGCTAATATTTTGCATCGATTTGCGTGCAGGACTAGAAAAATATGAACCATTTTTTGTGCAATCCTACATTCGAGCGTGCACTGTTTTGCGTGCCAATCCGAAGTACGTGCTCCGTTTTGCGTGCAGGTTGGGGTGTTGTGCAGCGTTTTTATGTGCAAATGCTAATATTTTTCATCGATTTGCGTGCTGGACTAGAAAAATGTGCACCGTTTTGCGTGCAACCCTATAGTCGAGCGTGCATCGTTTTGCGTGCAGATTTGAGGTACGTGCACCGTTTCGCGTGCAGGTTGTGTTTTCACGGACCGTTTTGCGTACCGGCTCTAATGTTGTGCACCATTTTGCGTGCATGGCAAGAAGAACGCGCACCGTTTTACGTGTAACCTTAAGAGAAGCATGCTCCGTTTTGCGTGCAAACTCGAGCTACGTGCATCGTTTTGCGTGCAGGTTGAAATGGCGCGCACCGTTTTGCGTGCGGGTTTCTGTTGACGTGCACTGTTTTGCGTGCATGTTTGGCGAACATGCACCGTTTTACGTGCGGACTCGAGGGAGGTGCACCGTTTTGCGTGCAAGCTAGAGGAGACAAGTGAAATCGCGCGGAGACCAATTGCAAGTGTCTACAAGCAATTGGGGACACCACAAGGTGGGGGATTCTGCCGAAATTGGGTGACCTCTCCCCTTGCTCCTTTGCTTTTTGATCTAGAAGCATGATAGTAGCCTGTTAGAGGCGTTAGGTAATTATGATTAAGATTGCATGCTTAGAGGAACGCAGATGAAAAGTGCAACTATTGGTTGCCAAAGACAGATGATATATGTGCATGTGTAGAGAAATTTAGAGGAAAAGTGGCACTTACAATTTTTCCAAAATCGGGGATAAACCTGTATTTGTAGATGGGCACAGATGAAAAATGCAACTATTGGTTGCCAAAAATGAGATAATTAATTTGCATGTGTAAAAGGACTTAGAGGGAAAAATACAATTCTTAATTTATCTAAATAGATGAAAATTTCATGCGTAGAGAATAATATTATTTTGTGATGACTGTGATCATGTTAGGGTACAACCGTAGGAATCATGTGACATAAGGGAACAGAACTTGTTGGTAGTAGGACTAGGAGAAAACCTAGTTTAGGGGTTTGACGAGTGACATCAAACTTAGGAGTTATCCTTATGGCAAGATCTAGGATAAGAGGTAATAAATGCAAAAGGTAAAGTTTAATAGCAAGCTTAAAGCGGCTAAAAGAGCATATCGAGAATGTAAATGACGCCTTCGAATTTGAGACTCGTCATTCTGGAGCAGGACTCCCTAGGCAGTGACCCGTCGGACGAGGTACTTTCGAAAGGCTAAAAGTGAAAGTAAAGTGCTAAATGCTTAAAGAAAAGAGAAAGAGATTGCCAGTGGCAAAAAGGGAGCTACAAGCTCATATAAGAAAGAAAAGCAAGTGTTAAGAGCAAAGAGGCCAAGTGCTAAAGTAAAAGAAAAAAAAAAGAGAAAGAAATGAAAAGAAAAAGAAAAGAAAAGAAAAAGATAAAACGGGCGTACCTCCGGGGGTGAAAGTACAACTGTCAGAGTTGGACAGGGTCCCTCTCCCGGGCAGCGACCCGTATGACAGGTTCCAGAGTACTCTTGTCGGAGTTGGGCAGTGACCCTATCGGGCAGTGTCCCGTATGACAAGTCCCCCCGGCAGGACGGGGTAACACTAGCGGTGTTATCGGCAACCTTAGAGATCTTATCTTGTGGTAGCATGACTACCGGGTTGGGGCCTATTGGATAAGAATTTCTGAGGGTTAACTTAAATTAAACCACCATAAGGTAAAGAATAAAAAGAACAAATAGTGGCCAAGGTGGCCGGATTAGTGTAACCCAGTATACAGCGGCATAGTGGCCGAGTTGGTGGTTAGTTGCCTAGTGTGGCTAGACAAAGTAGTGATGGTTGATGATTAGACACAGATAGTATATTGCAGTGATATATTATATTGCATAGCAGCCTACTGATATTGGGGATTTTAGTTTACTAGCATTCTATTATTATTGCTTCCATTGGACCAAGTGGTGTAGGACACTTTTTCTCGGTGGTTGAACCCACTGGGAACTCGGTGGTAGTTCTCACACCCTTTGGGTGACACCCCTCCGCAGGTCCAGGTATGGATATAGTGGTCGAGACGGTTCCGGTGCAGACGGCGAGGCATACGACAGGGGCATGGGCCCAGCAGCATAGAGACCTAGAGGGTCTAGCAGAGGTATCCCTTTTTATATATTTCTTGAGTGAACCTTGTATGGTGAGAAATTTATGTAAAAGAATTGTAATAATTTTATTTGCAAGTTCAGAAATGTAAAGTGTAATAAATTTAATTCATGGTTCACTCTTGTATGCTTTCATTTCCGCTTTAACTGTTTGTTACTGAATGAAAGTTTTAAATTTGTAGTGATTTTTAGTACTCTGATATTGAGCTTCCGCATACACTTGTTGTGTTATTATGGATGTTACCGTTCCTTTCGGGTAGTGAAAGGTCATACCCGATTGGCGGGTCTGTTGGCGTGCCCGAACCGTACAAATTGGCGGACTCGGGGCGTGACAGAAACAACAATGGGGGTGAGAACCACTAGTAAACCAGTAGTGTGGAGACCGTAAACCCCATACAGCTTTCCTGCTGAATCTACAGTTAGAACACCTATTGTTGGTGTATCTGGCCCATAGTGCATCAAAGAGGTGCTACTGATGGACCTTGTGAGGTATCTTTTACTGTTTTGGCCTTCGGCTGTGTTTGCCGAAATTTTTGGAAGGATTTTGGCCAAACCGAGGTTGGAATCGGATTCAGCACGGAAAAACACTTGAAAACGGCTATTTGCTTGTTAAATTTGGAGTCCGGATGACCAAAAACGGGCGACCGGAAGTTTTCGGGGAAAAACGAGTGCATGGGAGTGACCGTGGACCGGCCAGTGCCACGTGGCGGCCTTTCATTGGCCGGCTCACGCCGCTTGGTCCACGGGAATGGTGCGCGGGTGCATGGACCGCGGGGCGGGCCACGTGGCGCATCAAGATTGGCGGGTGCGCGCGGCTCGGTCCAAGGAAAGAAGCGGGCGGTGCGTGGACCGGGGGCGGGACGCGTGGCAGCCGGGCATTGGAGGGCTCATGTGGTCCCGGCCCACGGGGTCTTAAGCGGTGAGCGGGGGCGGCGGAGCGGCCGACGCGTGGCGTTGCGCCACGCGTCGCCACCCGCGCAGCGTTGCGCCACGCGTCGCCACCCGCGCAGCGCCCCCGCCGCTGTTGCAGGGGCAGGTGGCGCGCCCGGAGGGCCCCCGCACAGCTGTTTGCTGTTGCGGGGGCACGTGTCGACCCGGGGCGCGTCGGGCGGTCGGACGGGAGGCGGTCCGACCCCCCCCTGGCGGATCCGGGCGCCGGGTTTGGGCCGAATCCGCTAAGGGTTTTTTTAGGGATTTAGCCTATAAATTGGGGCTTTTAGGGGGATTTTCGGGTTTTTCTGAGCATAATTATTCTGTGAGCTCTTAAGGTAAATTCTTCCTCTTCCTTAGCAGCACACTCTGGTGGATTCCTGGATTTTCCAGTGACACGTTTCCTGAGATTCGCGATTTTACGGTGCGTTGCGACACCCGTGTTTTGGCGACCCGTTTCGTCGCAGTTTGGTGCGCAGACCTTCCCGACTCGCTCCGATCTCCGTTTTTAGCGATTCTTGCGCCGTCGGACTCACGACAGGTAGGGCTGTTACTTTGATATTCAGAGTTTGCTCAGATTCTTTTCGGATTTTGGAGGTATTTGAGCTTTCTGTTGCCTCTTTTTCTTCGCGGATTTTTGGACAGCGCCGCAGTGTTTCGGCCATATCTTCGCGTACCGACATCGGATCGGGGTGATTCAAGAGGCTAAATTCATCTACTTTTCGCGAGGAATCTCCTGGATTTTTCTCAGAATTTCCTGAGGTTGCTTCGAAGGTGAGAATCTTCCTTCTTCCCGAATGTTTATCTGTGGAAATTTGTACAGTTGTGTTTGAGGTGATTTTCTTGCCGGATTTATATCTCAGCGTAGAAAACTCGGATTTGGACGTGCAGGTAGTCGTTTCGAAGCTATCGACGCGTAGACCGCGGGGATATTTTATTCGGATTTTTCTGAGGACTTTCAGCAGCTGATTTTTGCCCATCTTCGCAGCTGAATTACTGTATGATAAATCTGACAGTTTTGGAGGAATGTTGGTGTAACAACAGCTCGATTTTTGTACCCAGGAGCAGTGTGGACTGTGCTGGACCGGTTGGACTCTGTGTAGCTGCTATCTTTGGTATTATCAGCTGTAGGACTTTTGACAGTTCGACTGATCAGGTGGGTGGCTTCGTCTTCAAGATTTGCGATCTGCACACTAATTCTAGCTGTGTAGGGATTTCATGTTCCCCTATCCCCTGTATAGCATGTTAGAAAGTATGATTTCAGGTTCTGGTATATACAGTTGAGCATGCGATTTTATTATTCCTCCACCATATATTTGTTATTGTTATATTTGGACTGGACCTAGCACCCCTGTCATATGCTGCATGTTCAACCAGACTAGTAGAAAACTCCAACTTGGGCTAGGTTACTTTATTGCTTTAGACACTCTCACACTATCATTATTATTTCATTCTGGACATAGATTCTGCCTCGCCCAGATAGGGGGCCGAGGGGTCGGGTTGTTGTGGGGTGCATTTACACTCGTGTCGGGGGACCGAGTGGAGTCAGATAGTGAGTTATTGATCAGAGTGTCTTTTGATTACTGTCTGAGGGACAGGGGGTCTCGGCTGTGTTGTGTTCCAGCCAGTGAGTGAGACAGGGTTCTTTTGATTACAGTCGATCTTGTTGATCGTGGATTTGGATTATAGCCTGCATGGGCCACATTGAGCTCGACATAGATGCGCAGATACTTTACTCGGTGGGGTCGCGCCCCTCGAGTGCCACTCCGGAGCTAGGCGGGTTACTTGCTATTGCGATTTTGTCGACGCAGTCCCTCTGGCTGGTACCTTTTTGGCAGTCACGGACACCCTACGTAAGGCCGCTCCTCCGTGGACGTAACGGCAGTAGGTAGGCGCAGGTTTGACTGGACCCGATGTGGCAGTCAGGTAGATTGGGTGATTTGAGTGAGAGGTAGTAGTGGTATCAGTTCTTCCTTCTGTTTCACCTTGAGCATCTAGTTAGAGGCATAGTAGCTGTAGAGTTCTTATCAGCTTTTCTTTCCAGCATTGCATTTCTACTTTATGCCTCTAGTAGACTTAGTGGGCAGACCGTCGGGCTTGTTGGCGGCACCCACTGAGAACTACTTGGGATGTAGTTCTCACACCCGTCGTGGTGTCTTTTCCCCAGGGACCTCTACTTCTGTTCCTGCTGCACAGGTTGCTGATCCAGCTGATCGAGGTAAGGGAGTCGCGAGTTAGATCCCTACCAGGTGTCGCCTGAGAGTAGCTGTACCCTCACCTTTTGAGAGTCTTGTTGAGTGATCTTGTAGTGAGGATCGAGTTGTACTCTTCTTTATTTTGGAGAGACTTATGTATTTATGTGAGGACTTGGTCTGTACTTATACTTAGAGTTGTTTTATTTCAGTTCAGTATTTACATTTCAGCTCTGATATCTGTATAGTATAGATGATCTTTTGCAGGTTAGACGCTACGTTCATACGGGGCTTCCCGTATGGGCGGCGGATCTGTTGGCGAGCCCGGGTCGCAGTTTCGACCCGGGGCGTGACAGATTAGAGTGGTATCAGAGCCTAGGATGTAGGTCAGTGAGGACTTAGAAACCCTAGGCTTGTGGTTGGACCCTAGGATGACTTACGTGAGAGTCGTAACTCTGTTGCGAGAGTCTTGATTGGGTTTTATACTCTCCCAGTGGATGGGGTGAGAGACTGACATATCTTCCTTCGGTGGCGACTATGTTGGCTGCAGACAACATAGTGCTATTGGGAAGGGGGATATGCCTGTGGACTTTCGCGAGATTGGGTCGAGTTTGGTTTGGAGGTTCTGACTGTTCTTTTCTTCTTCTCAGGGGAGTGATGCCTCCGCGACGCGGGATGTCTACGCGTTCGCAGCCTTCTTCCTCGGTGCCTGAGCAGGAGGACTCGGGACAGGGACATCAGGATGAGGTACAGGAGCTCCGAGCCCAGATGGCACAGATGTCAGAGGTTATCCAGCGGCAGGAGGAGACCTCTCGCCGTCAGGAGGAGGCTTCTCGCCGTCAGGAGGAGGCCTTGGGCAGGATGATGGCTTTGTTAGAGCAGAGGTCGCAGCCAGTGGTAGCACCCCGTGATAGTGCGCCTGTACCTTCTCCCCCAGTTGTGGCACCCCCTGTTGTTCCTCCAGCACCGGCAGTTCCTGTTGAGCCGGTTCCTTGCAGACCACCGTCGGGGGTGACGGGATCTCTGACTTCAGCTGAGCAGCGGGTGGTGGTAGATTTGCTGATGAGGTTTCGCCAGTTCGACCCACCTCGATTTTCTGGTATGGGAGCTGAGCCCTGGGAGGCCGAGACTTGGGTCACGGCCATGGAGCGTCATTTTGAGAGTTTATTTATCGAGGATCGCTTCCGGGTTCTCTTGGCTTCCCATTTCTTGGAGGGCAACGCCAAGGCGTGGTGGCGGCGTGTGCGACCGGCCGGGCCGCCGGGGACGCAGCTTCTCTCATGGACGGAGTTTCGCAGCCTTCTTTTAGGAGCCTTTTTCCCAGAGAGTGTCCGTCAGAGACTGGAGGAGCAGCTGAGGACTCTTCGTCAGGGAGATCGGCCCGTGCACGTATACATAGCTGAATTCAACCAGCTATTGGCTAGTATGCCTCACGTGGCCAGGGATGAGGCTCATCAGATTTACATGTTCGAGCGAGGGTTGCACCGGGATATTTATCAGCATGTTCGCTCCAGCAGATTGCAGACTTTGGAGGCCTCGATGGAGCAGGCATTATATGTTGAGTCCGGAGAGACAGTGATGGCGGAGGTGGCGCCAGCCCCTGTAGTGACTTCGGGGGCAAAGCGCCCAGCACCAGTGGATGAGGGGCAGTCGAGTGGACAGGGACCCCCGAGACCTCCACGACCTCATTCTCAGGGTCGTGGGCATCAGGGGCGCCAGAGATCAGGAGCACCCCGTCCGTGGCAGCAGCAGCGTCGACCATCTCGGCAGCAGTCTTCTCAGCAGCAGCAGTCTCAGCAGCAGCAGCAGCCACGACGGCAGCCACGCCCAGACCGATGTGTTATTTGTGGAGGACCGCACTCACCGCCCCAGTGTTCCCAGAGTCAGGGCCGTTGCTTCCGATGTGGACAGACCGGTCATTTTCAGAGAGCGTGCCCCAGAGCAGGTCCTCCAGCTCCTTCCTCGGCTTCGGCACCTACTGTTCCGTATCAGTCAGCAGGGCCTTCTGTGGCCTATGGTAGACCTGATCATGCTTCATCTTCCTCTCGACAGCCAGATCGACGACCACCAGCACCGAGTGGGCGAGTTTATGCAGCACAGGTGGAGGATACTACAGCCGCGGATCATGTCGTCGCAGGTATCATTTTGATTTCCGCAGTTCATACTCGAGCTCTTTTTGATACGGGCGCATCGCATTCATTCATTAGTAGAGCATTTGCATCCCTACATGGTATAGAGGTAGTGTCTTTATCGCATGCATTAGAGGTTCAGATTCCAGACCATGTTTTGCATGTCGAGGAGTATTGTAGGGATTGCCCTGTACAGTTGGGACCCTGGATTCTGCCGGCAGACTTGCTCGTCTTGCGGCAGCTCCGGGATTTCGACGTTGTACTTGGTATGGATTGGTTATCTCGGTATTGCGCCACTATAGACTGCAGGGAGAGGACTGTGACTCTTCGTGAGCCAGGGCAGGAGGAGTTCGTTTTTAGAGGCTGTCAGAGTACCCTGTTTGCGATGACTATCTCGTCATCGAGAGCTCGGCGGATGATGAGTAGGGGCTGTATCGCTTTCCTGGCGACGGTCGTAGAGGTGCCTACGGCGGCACTGGGACTCGAGGATATCCCTATCGTCCGCGAGTTCCCAGATGTGTTTCCCTCTGAGCTATCGACTTTGCCGCCGGAGAGGGAGATTGAGTTTGTGATTGATGTGGTTCCAGGGACCGCACCAATCTCAAAGGCACCTTATAGGATGGCCCCAGCTGAACTGAGGGAATTGAAGGCTCAGTTGCAGGATTTGATGGATGTGGGCTTTGTGAGACCCAGTGTATCTCCGTGGGGAGCGCCTGTTTTATTCGTGAAGAAGAAGGATGGATCACTTCGCTTGTGCGTGGACTACCGAGAGCTAAATAAAGTGACCATCCGGAACAAGTACCCACTACCACGGATTGATGATCTGTTTGATCAGTTGCAGGGAGCAACAGTGTTTTCGAAGATGGATCTTCAGTCAGGTTACCACCAGTTGAGGGTGAGGGCCGAGGACATCCCCAAGACGGCTTTTAGAACCCGGTATGGGCATTATGAGTTTACAGTTATGCCTTTTGGACTAACTAATGCCCCTGCTGCATTTATGGATTTAATGAACCGGGTATTTCAGCCGTACTTGGATCGGTTTGTCGTTGTGTTCATAGACGACATTTTGATTTACTCCCGAAGTGAGGTAGAGCATGAGGAGCACTTGAGGATCGTGCTACAGCTTCTGCGAGAGAAGAAGCTGTATGCCAAGCTGAAAAAGTGTGCATTTTGGCTTCGGGAGGTTGCTTTTCTAGGCCACGTTATATCAGCCGCAGGAGTGGCAGTGGACCCGACGAAGATTGATGCAGTTCGGGATTGGCCTAGACCGACGACGGTTACTGAGGTCCGTAGCTTTCTTGGATTAGCAGGTTATTACCGTCGATTTGTAGAGGGCTTTGCGAAGCTCTCTACTCCCCTGACCAGCTTGACGAGAAAGGGGGTGAAGTTTGTTTGGTCTGAGCGGTGCCAAGAGAGCTTTGAGGAGCTGAAGAGGAGATTGATCTCAGCACCAGTTCTGGCACTACCAGTGATGGGTGACGGATTCGTGATCTATAGTGACGCCTCACACAGCGGCTTGGGTTGTGTCCTGATGCAGCATGGTAGGGTAATTGCTTATGCTTCACGGCAATTAAAGGATTATGAGAAGAATTACCCTACTCATGATTTGGAGCTTGCAGCTGTGGTGTTCGCCCTGAAGTTATGGCGGCATTATCTCTACGGGGAGCACTGTGAGATTTATACAGACCACAAGAGCTTAAAGTATTTATTTACTCAAAAGGAGCTGAACTTGCGGCAACGCCGGTGGTTGGAGCTTTTAAAGGATTATGATGTGAGTATCCTTTATCATCCCGGCAAGGCCAATGTGGTAGCGGACGCTTTGAGTAGGAGATCAACACAGAGTTTGAGCATGTTGATCACCCAGCAGGCACCACTTGTGGAGCAGATGAGGCGTCTACAGATTGAGGTAGTATCCCCTGGGGTCTCTGCTAGACTCTTGTCCATGGTCTTGCAGCCCACTCTGTTGGACAGGATTGGTGAGACACAGAGTGAGGACCCCTACTTGACGAGGATCAGATCGCAGATTCAGGCAGATCAGTTAGGGGATTTTTCAGTGGATAGCTCGGGAGTACTGCGGTACAGGGACCGAGTGTGTGTGCCTACAGATCCAGAGATCAGGGATCAGATTTTGAGAGAGGCCCACTATACACCTTATACCGTCCACCCTGGGGGTACTAAGATGTATAAGGACCTCAAGGCACACTTTTGGTGGTCTGGAATGAAGCGGGATATTGGAAGATTTGTGGCTCAATGTTTAACTTGTCAGCAAGTGAAAGCAGAGCATCGTGTTCCTGCTGGCAAGTTGCAAAGTCTTCCAATTCCCGAGTGGAAGTGGGACCACATCACCATGGACTTTGTAGTTGGACTACCGAGGGCGCAGAGTGGAGCCGACGCGATTTGGGTTATCGTGGATAGACTCACCAAGTCTGCTCACTTTTTACCTGTTCAGATGACCTGGTCGTTGGAGCGTTTTGCACAGTTATATTTGGATGAGGTGGTGAGGTTGCACGGTATACCCGCCTCGATTGTATCAGATAGGGACCCGAGGTTTGTGTCACATTTTTGGACGAGTCTACAGTCAGCTTTGGGGACCCAGCTCCGTTTTAGCACAGCATTCCACCCACAGACCGATGGACAGTCTGAGCGCACCATACAGACCCTGGAGGATATGCTTAGAGCGTGCGTTATGGATTTCGGAGGAGGGTGGTACCGGCACTTAGCATTGGTTGAGTTTGCGTACAACAACAGCTATCAAGCGAGCATCCAGATGGCTCCGTTTGAGGCGTTGTATGGACGCAAGTGTCGGTCGCCCTTATATTGGAGTGACGTGGGTGAGAGGAGGACTTTGGGACCAGATTTATTGTTGGAGGCTGAGGAGAAAGTCAGATTAGTTCGCCGACATCTTGAGACAGCCCAGAGTCGTCAGAGGAGCTACACTGATACTCGGCGGCGAGACCTGGAGTTCCAGATTGGTGATCATGTCTTTTTGAAGGTCTCGCCTTCGAAAGGGGTCAAGAGATTTGGAGTCGGGGAAAGCTTAGTCCCCGCTTTATTGGACCCTTTGAGGTACTGGAGAGGATTGGCCCTGTGGCCTATAGAGTTGCACTTCCACCGCGCCTGGCCGGAGTCCATGATGTTTTTCATGTCTCAGCTCTGAGGAGATACGTTTTCGACCCTTCGCATGTGATCGACTTCACTTCTCTAGAGATTGGCGAGGATCTTGGTTATGAGGAGCGCCCGTTGCGAATTTTGGCTCGTGAGGTGAGAGAATTGCGCAACCGGGCCATTCCATTTGTGAAGATCCAGTGGAGCAACCATGGGGAGCGGGAGGCTACATGGGAGCTGGAGACGGTGATGCGGGATACCTACCCTTCTCTGTTCGAGATTCCTGATTGAGGTACGCAGGTTTGCTTTCCTTTTGTTTCGAGGACGAAACTCCCTTTTAGTGGGGGAGGATGTGGAGACCGTAAACCCCATACAGCTTTCCTGCTGAATCTACAGTTAGAACACCTATTGTTGGTGTATCTGGCCCATAGTGCATCAAGGAGGTGCTACTGATGGACCTTGTGAGGTATCTTTTACTGTTTTGGCCTTCGTCTGTGTTTGCCGAAATTTCTGGAAGGATTTTGGCCAAACCGAGGTTGGAATCGGATTCAGCACGGAAAAACACTTGAAAACGGCTATTTGCTTGTTAAATTTGGAGTCCGGATGACCAAAAACGGGCTACCGAAAGTTTTCGGGGAAAAACGGGTGCATGGGAGTGACCGTGGACCGGCCAGTGCCACGTGGCGGCCTTTCATTGGCCGGCTCACGCCGCTCGGTCCACGGGAATGGCGCGCGGGTGCATGGACCGCGGGGCGGGCCACGTGGCGCATCAAGATTGGCGGGTGCGCGCGGCTCGGTCCAAGGAAAGAAGCGGGCGGTGCGTGGACCGGGGGCGGGACGCGTGGCAGCCGGGCATTGGAGGGCTCACGTGGTCCCGGCCCACGGGGTCTTAAGCGGTGAGCGGGGCGGCGGAGCGGCCGACGCGTGGCGTTGCGCCACGCGTCGCCACGCGCAGCGTTGCGCCACGCGTCGCCACCCGCGCAGCGCCCCCGCCGCTGTTGCAGGGGCAGGTGGCGCGCCCGGAGGGCCCCCGCACAGCTGTTTGCTGTTGCGGGGGCACGTGTCGACCCGGGGGCGTCGGGCGGTCGGACGGGAGGCGGTCCGACCCCCCACTGGCGGATCCGGGCGCCGGGTTTGGGCCGAATCCGCTAAGGGTTTTTTTAGGGATTTAGCCTATAAATGGGGCTTTTAGGGGGATTTTCGGGTTTTTCTGAGCATAATTTTCTGTGAGCTCTTAAGGTAAATTCTTCCTCTTCCTTAGCAGCACACTCTGGTGGATTCCTAGATTTTCCAGTGACACGTTTCCTGAGATTCGCGATTTTACGGTGCGTTGCGACACCCGTGTTTTGGCGACCCGTTTCGTCGCAGTTTGGTGCGCAGACCTTCCCGACTCGCTCCGATCTCCGTTTTTAGCGATTCTTGCGCCGTCGGACTCACGACAGGTAGGGCTGTTACTTTGATATTCAGAGTTTGCTCAGATTCTTTTCGGATTTTGGAGGTATTTGAGCTTTCTGTTGCCTCTTTTTCTTCGCGGATTTTTGGACAGCGCCGCAGTGTTTCGGCCATATCTTCGCGTACCGACATCGGATCGGAGTGATTCAAGAGGCTAAATTCATCTACTTTTCACGAGGAATCTCCTGGATTTTTCTCAGAATTTCCTGAGGTTGCTTCGAAGGTGAGAATCTTCCTTCTTCCCGAATGTTTATCTGTGGAAATTTGTACAGTTGTGTTTGAGGTGTTTATCTTGCCGGATTTATATCTCAGCGTAGAAAACTCGGATTTGGTCGTGCAGGTAGTCGTTTCGAAGCTATCGACGCGTAGACTGCGGGGATATTTTATTCGGATTTTTCCGAGGACTTTCAGCAGGTGATTTTTGCCCATCTTCGCAGCTGAATTACTGTATGATAAAGCTGGCAGTTTTGGAGGAATGTTGGTGTAACAACAGCTCGATTTTTGTACCCAAGAGCAGTGTGGACTGTGCTGGACCGGTTGGACTCTGTGTAGCTGCTATCTTTGGTATTATCAGCTGTTGGACTTTTGACAGTTCGACTGATCAGGTGGGTGGCTTCGTCTTCAAGATTTGCGATCTGCACTCTAAGTCTAGCTGTGTAGGGATTTCATGTTCCCCTATCCCCTGTATAGCATGTTAGAAAGTATGATTTCAGGTTCTGGTATATACAGTTGAGCATGCGATTTTATTATTCCTCCACCATATATTTGTTATTGCTATATTTGGACTTGACCTAGCACCCCTGTCATATGCTGCATGTTCAACCAGTCTGGTAGAAAACTCCAACCTGGGCTAGGTCATTTTACTGCTTTAGACACTCTCACACTATCATTATTATTTCATTCTGGACATAGATTCTGCCTCGCCCAGATAGGGGGCCGAGGGGTCGGGTTGTTGTGGGGTGCATTTACACTCGTGTCGGGGGACCGAGTGGAGTCAGATAGTGAGTTATTGATCAGAGTGTCTTTTGATTACTGTCTGAGGGACAGGGAGGTCTCGGCTGTGTTGTGTTCCAGCCAGTGAGTGAGACAGGGTTCTTTTGATTACAGTCGATCTTGTTGATCGTGGATTTGGATTATAGCCTGCATGGGCCACATTGAGCTCGACATAGATGCGCAGATACTTTACTCGGTGGGGTCGCGCCCCTCGAGTGCCACTCCGGAGCTAGGCGGGTTACTTGCTATTGCGATTTTGTCGACGCAGTCCCTCTGGCTGGTACCTTTTTGGCAGTCACGGACACCCTACGTAAGGCCGCTCCTCCGTGGACGTAACGGCAGTAGGTAGGCGCAGGTTTGACTGGACCCGATGTGGCAGTCAGGATAGATTGGGTGATTTGAGTGAGAGGTGGTAGTAGTGGTATCAGTTCTTCCTTCTGTTTCACCTTGAGCATCTAGTTAGGGGCATAGTAGCTGTAGAGTTCTTATCAGTTTTCTTGCTAGCATTGCATCTTCTCCTTTCGCCTCTAGTAGACTTAGTGGGCAGACCGTCGGGCTTGTTGGCGGCACCCACTGAGAACTACTTGGGATGTAGTTCTCACACCCGTCGTGGTGTCTTTTCCCCAGGGACCTCTACTTCTGTACCTGCCGCACAGGTTGCTGATCCAGCTGATCGAGGTAAGGGAGTCGCGAGTTAGATCCCTACCAGGTGTCGCCTGAGAGTAGCTGTACCCTCACCTTTTGAGAGTCTTGTTGAGTGATCTTGTAGTGAGGATCGAGTTGTACTCTTCTTTATTTTGGAGCGACTTATGTATTTATGTGAGGACTTGGTCTGTACTTATACTTAGAGTTGTTCTTATTTCAGTTCAGTATCTCCATTTCAGCTCTGATATCTGTATAGTATAGATGATCTTTTGCAGGTTAGACGCTACGTTCATGCGGGACTTCCCGTATGGGCGGCGGATCTGTTGGCGAGTCCGGGTCGCAGTTCGACCGGGGCATGACAAGTAGCCTCCCCCCTGTGGGTAAAGCATCAAACTTCGGCGTACCCACTAAGTCTACCAGAGCCAAGAAAAGGAATAAGTGGTAAAACTGTAAACGGAACTGCTGAATAAAGGGAAACCACCACTAGTATGCCTCTAAATGCAATACCGAAAAAAATGACTGTATGAATGCATCAGGAAACAGTATATGACCAAATAAACCACTACAAGAATATTGTATATCGGTGGCGAATAATGTCGCCACTATATGTATAAAAAGTTGCCACCTTTTTAAAGCGTGGCGATTTTTAAAGTCGCCACAAGCCGCCACCAAAAGCCTTGCCACTAAGTAAAATTGTGGCGAAGAATAAAAAATCGCCACTTTATTAAAGATAGCGTGGCGATATTTTTTTGCCAACAAATATGATTTTTTGTTGCTACTATAAGTCGCCACCTTTTATGGTGATAAGGTGGCAATATATTTTTGCCACCAAATGTATGCTTTAAGTGGCAACCATCACGGTCGCCATCTTAACTAAAGATAAAGTGGCAATAAATTTTCGCCACCAAATATATACTTTAAGTGGCAACCGCCACGGCGGCCACCTTAATTGAAAATAAAGTGGCGACTTTTTGTTGTCACCAACTGTGCGAGTAAAATAGCCACCAATAATGATTAATGTTGTCAACAACAACAAACAAGCAATAAAACAAAATATACACAAAGTAACAAACAATACATTTAAGCAAATAAAATTATTCTTTTAACAAAAATTTTACACAAAGTAACAAACAAGTAACCTAACTAGATTCTAAAAATTCCTAGAACATGTGGTATATTATAACAAGACAAGAAAAACATAAAAGATCCAATCATCCAATGAGAAGAAAAGAGATTTACAGCTCGTTCAGTTGCTTCAGGACGGCTCAAGCTAACAACTTTAGCTAAATCATTAGTAACCGGTTCCAGCTTCTCAACTAGCTTTTCTTCTAGTACAGGCTCCCACCGGCTTTTCGTGCGACGACCAGAACTCTTAGATTTTGACAAGGAAGAGAGGAGATCTGAACTCTGCATATTGCTGAAAGAAAAGGAGAAAAAAGTGTAAATAATTAACAACTTCTGTATAGATGCATCAAGAGTAACATAAAAACACTGGAAGAAAAAATGATAATCCTATTGTTCGCTTCAGGGTCAGAAAACATATGTCTAAACTCCTTCAAGAGGAATGATCCAGATCTTATAGTTGATGATCTATAAGTTCGTTGTAGTGCTTAATCCTGAAATATTGTGTACAGCACTCAAATTTACTGGTAATACAAATTTGCCGCACGTTTACCCAGATTGATCTGTACAGAGATGCTGGCTTGTGACAAATCTAAACCAGAGTTTTGGAGAGCCTGACTCAGCGTAGTCAACAACCTGTTAAATCAAGTAGTTCAGTTCAGCATTAGCTTCAGTTATACACACAAAATGAAACTAAAAAGTAGTTTACCAACACAATATTATACACTACTTAATCGGCCTAATATTAAATATTCGATCACTAAATGCAGAAATCTGAAGTAACAGCCAAAAGAATGGGGAAAAAAAAAAGGAAAAGAAAAAAAAAAGAAAATTCAACACTACAACATATATGTATTATTTGAAAAATCTTTTTTTTCTAATATGCATTATTTGAAAAATTCGACACTACAACATATAAAAGATTTATCGAGCAGAAATCTAGCAAGTAGGATATTTAATCCCATAGTATAACAGAGAATAAGCAAAGACAGAAGCTTGTTCAGAGATTGGAAAGTAATCAAAAATGGGGAAAAGAAACAACTATTCTCAGACATAATACACAAGTTCCTTCATTCAATTGCCAAGTAAAAATTGATACTAAGATAAGTGAGCTTACAAAAATAAGAAATAGCCAACTAAAAGAATAAAAGCAAGAGAGGCATCAAATACATACTCTTGAGAGTAATGACTAGAGAGATTAATTGTTCCCTCATCTATCGCCAGTTCCTCATGTTCATTTAACATTTCATTGCTAAATGCACAGTCGGCAACAAAAGGTGATCTCAACCATTGGTTTTGAGCCTGAAATGTGCTGTTATCTGCATCTAAAAGAAACCTCCATTAAGACTTAACATCACTTAACGATCCAAAAGAGCAATAGTATATGAGAAAAAGGAACAAGTAAATCAGCTGCCTTACCAGGACAATGCGGGGGATTTTCAGTCGCTCTGAAAGAGACACCAGCCATTTCGTTTGGTTCTGTTGGATTGGGTGCATCTGAGGTCACTGTTTGTGCATTCTGAATAATCTTAGTACCCAAATTGAAAAATATACATATCATGAAAAACTTGAGAAACTGAGAGAAAGTGAGATATGGTTAGATAAACAATCAAGCGCCACAAACAAAATAATCTTAGTACCCAAATTGCAAAAATGCTTGCAAGAAATGAGAATAACTCACCTTACCTTTTGCATCTGATGCGACGCCAATGTCTCGCCGAAATATAATCAAAGATAACTTCATTGTGAATCAAAGATAACTTCAAAGATAACTTCAATTTGCCCAAATATCATCTATGAGTGACTAGAATGTTGAAATCTTTCGGCGCTTTGTGGATTCAGGCACTGGCAGTGTAAAGAAGCAGGAACAGTCACGCATGACATTAAGGTTCATGATGCAATATTTAGACCAGGAAAGGGCATTCAAGTCAAAAGGAAAACAATATTGATATGTGATAATCAAATAACCTGAAAATTTTAAATATGGTGTTTTGAAGGTTTCCAGATCATATATTTCTACTGATAGTGGAGTACATTGTAATCAATAAGACATAAAATTTCACTGTTTTTCAGTGCCTGCTAAACAAAAAATCACATATCATAATTTTATCATAGTTTTATACTAAGGTCCAAGACTTGATGCATCATGAATATCTAATAAGACTCCAGAGCACATTAAGTTTTTAGCTAAGACACCATAATCAACATTTCTTGGTTATAATTACGAAGGTATTTGGGTTGGGTGCCAACATTTATAAGGATGAACCGTTGACCCTCCATTTTGTTCTATTTTTGGTCTTGTTCATGAGGATTAACCGAAAGGATATGCATGTATGCATGTTGATATTTACCATGAGCGGAAGCAAAATTCTGTAATCCTTTGTCAACTCAAAAAGAAGCAATACTGAGGTCAAAGGAACTGAACAAATTGAAGCTAGGGTAGCAGCCATTCCCACCTGCATGGATAAATATAGTTGGATAATGTATAGAATAATAGTTAATTATATAAAGGTAGATTATCTATAAGAAATCTAAGTTTCTAAAGCTCAGATACCGATTTCAAAATATGCTACAGTTTAGGTAGATTGTATTGATTTTTACCCTCTTTCTAATTTCTAAGTTTCTAACTTTTCATTCTCCCAATCTTTCGAAAATGCGGCACTACAAAAGTTTGGAGTATATTGAAGAACCTGACCATGTAATTAACTATTATTCTATACATTATCCAACTATATTAATGGCCATCTTGTTCTATCTCTTTGTATTTGAGTCTAGAGCTTTGTATTGCACTCTATAGTACTACTTTAATTGTAAGCATTAGTACTTCTATTAAAACTTAAAAGAAGAAATTTTAATTGGACCTAAAATCTTTTTTATAATTGTCCACATGCTTGGAATTTTGAGAACAACTTGAATATAAGCTAACACATGGTGAGGCGATATCGCGATAAAGAAATTTAGCATGATTTAGGTTACAAACCTTGCACACTAATCTAGTAAATATGTTATTTGTTATCTCTTGCTAGGCAACATCAATCTACACTTGATTGGCTGCTTTCATGTATTTGATAGTCCTTTTGAATCGAGGACCTATTACTCATGTCATAAATTTGTATGCATGATTATTTTAACCATCACCGGTTCTACTTTAATGTGTTATGCACATTATGTAAGATGAACTCAAAGAGCTAGCAGTATTTCAAGAACTTGGAGGTTCATAGTTTGATACTCTTTCTCGAAAGTTTATAGATATTTGAGTCTCACTATTCTTTTGTTACTTTGAGAGTTATGTAGTTCTGGAGTTTGGAGCAAATTTAAAAACCTCGGCTGGCCATCTTATAATAGATCTTTTATTCACTTGAATTAGTACACAATGCACTGTCTTACTTCCCTTTTTGTACTTCCCTTTTGCACTTAGTTTTCTTTTTTCCTTGTCAGATTGAAAGCTTCAGATTTACAGCTTATACTCGCCTACTTTTTTAATGTGAGGGGGTTTTCATATAATTTTACCTACCAAATATCACATATCATATAATTTTACCTACCAAAACTAAGCCACGAGATAGTTCGATGTACCCTATTTAGAATATACTAGAGAAAAAAACAATTAACTAATCGAATTCAACTGAGGAGTAATAAGCTATTACCAATGTAAAACAGGGTCAAGAAATTGCAGCAACTTCCAATAACAGAAAGAACCCACAACCCTGCAATCACCTGAGAAAACACAAGGTTCGAACAGTGTAATCAGAATAAGCCCATGACAGAACATTAAAAATTTTAAAAGAAAAACCGTTGGATTTGAATCAAGATGTGATTATCGATTACATACACCAAGGAACTTCTTCAGATCACGCCCAGAAGCGATCTCTCTCAAAACGGCAAATCCCCTATTGATCTCGTATCTCAACGAGAGCGCAATGTTCGCGACCACATCTTCACCGATGCTGACCTCAGGAATGTTAGGCGGAGACCTAGAAGCCAGAAAAAAGTAGTGATTAGCAACAAAACTGCAGTAAAGTAGCTGAAAAATTAGAGAGAAAATACTAAATCTGAAAAATTAGAGAGAAAAATTAGAGAGAAAATACCACATCTTCACCGATGCTCACCTCCGATGAGAAAGTATGATGAATTAATACTAAATCCGAGCAATTAATACTAAATTAGAGCAACTAGAGACCTAATAAATATAAAAAACAGAAAAAAATTAAGCAAAAATTACATCAAAATCATTGATATGAAACCAAACATCAAAATCTACAAACGATTACCACCTTATCCCGCGGGTTGGTGCGGAGTCGGAGAGGAGATCGGTGTCGGAGAGGAAGAGAGAGTGTTGAGAGAGATCGGTGGAGAGGGAGAGAGATCGGTGGAGAGGGGATTTGTTGGTGAGTGAGGGGCGAGGTGAAAGAGGAGTGTGGCGGGGTGAGGCGCGCACGGAGAGGGGGCGGAGGCGGGGGGCGATGGTGTGGGCGAGGGGAAACGGATTTGATCGGGCGTGGGGATTTTGATCGGGCGGGGGGCGTGGGGATTTTGATCGGAGGGTTTTTTTTTTTTTTTTTTTTTTTTTTTTTTTTTTTTTTTTGGGTGGTGGGCTTTGATTTTTATTGGACCGAATTTTAAAGTAAATTTTTCTTGGCCCAATTTTTTTTAATCAATATATATATATATATATATATATATATATATATATATATATATATATATATATATATATATATATATATTTGGTGGCGACAAATTTTCGCCACAAAAATCTAAATGTAAAAAATTATATGGTGACAATAATATGTCACCACCGAAACTAATAAATCATGATTTGAAAACAAAAATTAATAATAATTATTCTTATTTGGTGGCGATAATGTTTGGCCATCAAAAAATAATAATAACAGTGGCAATATTTACATAATCGCCATTAATTATGATAATTTAGTGGCAATAATTTATGTGGCCATAATATATTTGCCACTAATTTTTATTATTGGTGGCGATAATGTTTGGCCATCAAAAAATAATAATAACAGTGGCAATATTTACATAATCGCCATTAATTATGATAATTTAGTGGCAATAATTTATGTGGCCACAATATATTTGCCACTAATTTTTATTATTGGTGTAGTGAACCCAATCTAGCGCCACCAGTAAAACTGGTACTGCCTGCTCTATTGTCGAACTCAAGAACTCAGTAGGAGACTAGCACACAAGGCTCGAAATCCCAATCAGATGGACCGGTACCCGTCACGGTCTAAAGCCTACTCCGGAGTGGCACTCGAGGGGAGCGACCCACACGAGTAAAGTAACCCTGTCACACATATGTCAATATAGCAGGACTGGATCAAGACTATGATCAAAGTGGGAAACTCTGTCCACTAATGAAACCCCGATCTGATGCAATAGTACTCAATAAGTGGAGAACACCATCCACTAGAGAAATCTGAAACCCAATCTGATGCATAAGTAAACATCCGGTCAACCGCCCAATGTCCGCGGTCGCCGCGACACCCACAATCGATAATCAAGCCCAACAATCGACACCCGGTCAACCGCCCAATATCCGCGGTTACCACAATAACCCACAATCCACAATCGAGTAGAATAATCAATATTCGATCAACGGCCTACTGTCCGCGATTGCCGCAATAACCCACAATCCAACATCAAGTACACCCTGTCTCCGACCCCAAGGTTCCGCCTACACTATCCCAAACCCCCGCTCGAACCCGAGCAACATGACTCGAAAGTCTAAATAAGAAGGAGAAAGGAAACAATCATGGTTTCTCCTAAGTCAAGTCCCAATATGATAGTGCAGTAATAAATAGTGGCCTATCTAGATGTCCATACAAGCATGCAAAAGTCCTCATGAAAGGTGAAAGAGAGAATATCAAATAACAGTTCCACATGTGTAACAAATAATAAATCCACATAAATATAACCCTCATGCTAAAATCATCAGTCAACTACACATGTATATAATCCTTGATCCATAATAAATCCCAAAGTGGTACCCGCACATAGATATGTCATTATGTCCTAATAATTAGTCCATTTTATCAACCTTCATAAAATCTATGTGCTAATATGGCATGTTAATTATCACTATGAAAGATGTCCCCGCAATCATATTTCCATCACAATATTATCCCCATAATATTCCCGACATGCAATGTCCACAAAATTAATATCAAGAGATTGGCTCACATTTATATCAGTCAATCATGCATGGTAATTAATCAATATGTCCAAAAGAGGGCTTCTCTAATAAACTTAGTGAGCAAGTCAGAAGTAGAGGCAAGCAACAAGCACCCACCTGATCGCTAAATCCAAGTCCGAATAGTGCTCTCGCCCAAAAGATAAACCGCCGCGATCACTGTACAAAAATATCCCCAATATGCACACAATTAAGCACACGAGTATCCAAATACATGCTGTTCAAGATTTCAGTCCCAAAGATGTTCTATTTTTACCTGCGAGATGGAGACCAAAAATTCCCGAAAAATCACCGCTGCGATCCTTGCGTCGAGCCGATCGAAATGAGTATCGCACGCCCAAATCCGATACCTGTAGGCCGAGTTACAAAATCAACAAGATAACCATCCCGAAATTCCCAAGAACAAAATCTGTACAACTCCGTCCAGAAAAAGTGGGATTTCCACCTTCGGGCCTACCTCCAAAAATTCCAAAAAAATTACAGTGATTTTCCTTGCGTCGCGTAGATGCAAAACGACTACAAGCACACCTCCAACCGATGCCTGAGTGCAAAGTTATCGCCAAAATACCGATGTGCTGTCCAAAACTCCGCCCCAGAAAATGAGGTCACAAAATGATCCGTAACCCATGAAAAACTATGAATGGGAAAAACCAGTAAACATAGGAAACGTAGCCCCACCTGTCGTGTAGACGATGGCGCATGAATCGCTGGAAAATACTGCCGGAGTAGCTCGGGAGAGTCCACGCACCGAAATGCGACGAAGGTGATCACAAATGAACGAGCATCGCGCCGCGCCGTAAAATCGGAAACCTCGGGATGCGTGCCACAAAAAAATCCGAGAGTCCACAGATGAAACCAGCTCGGTGAGAGGAGAAATTCTCGTGAAGGTTGCACAGTGAAAAGATGAACAGGGAGAGAGTTCTTTGCAGTTGTTCTCGGCTCAAATATATATGCTGGAAAACAAATCAAATAATTCCCAATGGGTCCCCACTTCCGGGCGCCCGAATTTTTCCGGGCTGCTACAGTGTTGGGCCGGCCCAACACTGTTCAAGCCCGGATTCACCCTGGGCCTCCACGTCGCCCACAAAACAGGAAACAGCTGAAGCCCGCCACTCACGCTGCGCCGCGTGGCCACCCGCGGAGCTCGACACGTGGCGCCGGTCAGCGCGCCAGTCGCGGCTGCACGTGCCTGCGCGCGCAGCCAGCCACTATGCCAGGCACGCAGCCCGAGGTGCCTCGGTGCACCCCCGTGGACCCAGCCTTCGTGAGCCCGCCAACCAGAGTCCGCCACGTGTCCAACCGGCCCATGCACCAAGCCTGCCTACTCCGTGGTCCCGGTCCACTGCACCGACCAATACAAACCTGCCACGTGTCCCAACCTCAGGTGCACGCTGGCCCGTGGACCGCGCGCTTACCCGCGCGCCCATGTGCCTGCCCGCGCCCGTGCGCCGCCGTGCTCCACCGCTGCCCGCCGTGCTCCGCCGCTGCCCGCCGGCCGCCGGAACAGTACCCAAGCCTCGAAAAACGCGCTTTTGCATCCGGACTCTGAGAAATACAAGTAAATAGTCCATTTTTATCGTTTTCGCGCGCTGAATCCAAATCCGCCGTCTGTTTCTCCAAATTCCACTTCTAAAAATTGCCGAAGGCATCCAGAAAGGTGTTCTTAGCCCAAATTTCGCGCTGAGTCCAATTTTGATATCTGTTCCGCGCGAGAACACTTCTAAACACTCAACGGGGTCCTCCGATCACTCACGTGATCCATTTTAAGCCTAAAGTCCAACACTCGTGTCCAAATTGTGTACAATCACCACCGATACATAGTACAGGCCCCCAAGAAGCTGCCAAGCACACTGCAGAAGCATTACTGATCCAACAGTAATCCTCTTGCGGAAATTCGGATCCTCACATCCTCCCCCACTAAAAAAAGTTTCGTCCTCGAAACTAAGTCATTCATCAATCCGGCACCTCAACCAAGTAAAGTCGGGTAAATATCCAATCATCCACCACTCAAGCTCCCAAGGCTGTCTAATACCTCCTCCAGAGACGCGATGCAATCCTCGGGTCTCTAACTAGAATAAAATAAGGCGGGCACTCCAGAAAACCGCACCACCTTAACCAAGTACAGCTGGGCTAACCGCTCGAGCTACCAAGTAGTCTGCATCGATACAAGCATCCACTCCTCCCACGGCCTTCGATAATCCAACCACAAGTCCATCGGCACAAAAGCTCGATCCAAGTACCTCTGTACTCCCGAGGCATCCAATATAAGTCCCCCAACTGATCACGTAGACTCTGATCTCTAATCCAAAAATCGTCGGGGTGTAGAAACAATTCCCCAACTCTCCGGCATCAACACACAGCCATAAGCAGTCGAGAGAACCAGATTACAATCAATCTTCGAGAAGATCCAGTACCCTTGCAGCTGGTAAATCCAATCCTCCAGGCTCAACAAAAGGGTACTTGCTCCAGATGATCACTTCACCTAATTTCCGGGGATCCACACCAAGCCGAAGTGAACTAACCTTCCACAACTTGAATAGCACCGGCGCCCCCAAAGGCGACACACTTGGCCTGACAAAATTCCCAAAACATCGAATCCTGAAGTTGTGTCCTCAACTCCCAAACTAGTGACATGCTAGACAACTCCAAAAGGAAAAAGAGCCATAATAAGGAGGGATCCTCACCCGGTCACTCCCGAATCTTGACCATCCGAGTAAACTACTCGGCCGCGGTCTATCATCCAAAGAACCCTCAGTGACACCACCATAAGCCATGTTTGCCTCAACAGTCCATACAGCGCCAGCTGTGGAATCATCAAACTCAACCCCAGACAGCTTTCCTACTCCAGGTATCCGCCATCACTGTGGACCTGTCGGGGTAATTCAGAATGCTCAACAGTAACCTAACGGTACTTCCGCAGTCGCTAAGGGAGGCATCACTAAAACTCACAGATCTCTCTCCCAACACTAAAAATACTAGCATTGGCGCTGGTATCAGTCTCATCATCCGATTGCCAAGCTCTCCTGACACTACCCAGTCCAAGAAGCTCCTTACCTTGACCATAAATATTGATCTCGGCCAATTCCCAAATAGTATCCATATTGGCCGGATTTTCCACCGCCGCTCCTACGGCTAACACAATGTGACCGAAGAATTAAGCTTCTGAAGCTCAAACTTATGTCTCAATAACTTGGCATATAACTTCATCCACATAGGCATGGTAGCGCGTTCACAAGTGTTCCTCGTGCTACAAGTCACTCTGGGAGTAAATCAAAATATCCTCGGGGATCACCACTCCCAATCCATCCAAGTACAGCTGGAACACCCAATTCCTCAAATCTTGAGGACAATAGGGCATTATTTATTCCATTTGGCCTCACTATGAGCTCATAATGCCCTTACCGGATCCTGAATGCCATCTAGGCAAAGCCCTTGGCTGTCTGATTCCAAGTAGGTACTCGCATCGTACAAGAACTGCCGGAGTATAGTTCCACCAAAAAGTCCTAGATACCACCCGGACCTGTCTACACTCGAACCACAAAAGAACCCTAATAGTCGTGTATCAACGGCGTGGCATCACCACCGTGTATCAACGGCGTGGCACTAGGTCAAACAGACCCCTCGATCCATCAGATCTTGTGACTGTGCCATCAGCTCTCTCAGCTCTATCGGCGATATCCAATGAGGTGCTATCGAGGGTGGCGCGGTTCCCCCAACCACGTCAAACGCAATCTCTTTCTCCCTAACCGGCGGCATCGTCAACAGCACAGGTGAAATCACACTCGGGATCTCGTGGGCAACAGAGATATCCTTGAGTCTCGGTGCCGCCATAACCACCTCTCACACTGCCGCTAAAACCTGTGTGCTCTAACTGTCTCAACAACCAAGCCTCCTCTTGTCTGCCTTGCCGAAGATTAAAGTCCTCTCTCTCCTCAGTCAAAACATCCTGTGGCATTGTGCCAAACAATCTCAAGCACAGGGTCAAAATACTGAACTGCCACAATACCATTAAGTCTGGCGATATCACTCGAGGTCTCAACTGCACTGGGCATGATCCACCAGACTCTTCCACATGCACCACACCAACAGGAACCTGTACATTTAGTGCACGTGGTAACAAATCTGCCTTTAGTCCATGCCGGACTGCAACATGCTCTAACTCCGATTGCTGTGATGAAATCACACTTGCGACACTCGATCCACTATCATGGCGCCCTCCAACCGGGCGGCACAGACTCATCCGCTTGACGCAAGTGGTCGCCGCTCAGTCTGCCTGAAAATCAAGACTATCCACATAGAGAGCACGATCTTTGCCTTTGCTCACACTAAGGCGACGAAAAAGGTCCTCCGCAGACAATAAACCCATGCTACCGCTGCGCTACTCTGATAAAGATGCCGATGCTGCCATCGGGGTCCACCCGACCTCTGACATCTCAGAAACATCCATTATTGCAACTGTCATATGACAAAACACAATTAGTTCATGCAATTCCTTATACAATTATCCTTACTAAGCTCACCCCTCAATCACGTATATTGTACCCCAAACATGCATGTTATCAATCACAAAGGGTAACATTCCCATGGGTAAGCTTTACATAATCTGTCCACAAGGATATCCACCATCTGGGAAGGAAAACGAAAATGCCTCTGCCGGCCGATCAGTCCTCCAACACCTAGCGCCAAGCATCTCTATCCAGAACTCGCCTCCGGCGGCAGATCCCTATCCAAAGGAACTGCAATGCCACGCTCCACACACAATGCCTACTCCATCGAGGCATCCAAAATCCAAAACAGAGGGATCAAATAAACTGAATGATATCCTAGCGCAATCCACTCCCAGTCACAAATATCCTATGCGCCCCGTCCCTCGAAACCTGGAGCGCGCAGTTCAACAACTGCACTAACTCTTAACACAAAAGGCTTCCAAGTACTCTCAATCCCCCACTGAACAAGACCCTGCCTCCAAAGGCCCCATACTCAATCCCACAAATCGGGGTGACTCATCTGCCAAAACTGGCCCCATCGATCGATGATGTCCCACAGCTCATCAACTGTCAGCTATCCACCCCGCCTCGGTGCCTCAGCACTAACCATTGGCACGGAGGGGGCTACTCGCTACTCCGACAAATGTGCCACTGCGCTAATCCGACAACTATGTCACTGCTCCGTCAACTGTGCCATTGCGCTGCTCCGACAACTGTGTCACTGCTCCGACAACTGTGCCACTGTGCTGCTCCGACAATTGTCTCACTGCTCCGACAACGGTGCCACAAAGCTGCTCCGACAACTGTGTCACTACTCCGACAACCGTGTCACCCAGACCAGCGGCTCGCTCTGCCGCTGATATACCTCAAACAATCCTGCCATCGGTGTAGTGTTCTGGATTCCCTATGCAACTTTTCCGATGAATCCACTGTGTAGAACACCTAGTGTTGGTGTGTCTGGCCTATGGTGCATCAAAGGGGTGCCATAGGTGGACCTGTGAGACATTTTCAGCTGATTTGGCCTTCGGCTGTATTTGCCGAATTTTAGAAAAAAATTTAGGCCAAACAGAGGTTGGATTTGGATTCAGCACGGAAAAACGCTTGGAAACGGCTATTTGCTTGTTAAATTTGGAGTCCGGATGACCAAAAACGGGCTTTCGGAAGTTTTCGGGGAATTTCGGTGCATGGGGGTGGACCGTGGACCGGCTAGAGCCACGTGGCAACCTATTATTGGCTGGCTCACACCGCTCGGTCCACGGGGAGGCGCAGCGGGTGCATGGACTGCGCGGCGGGCCACGTGGCGTGCGCGGAGTGGCTGGCTCACGCGGCGTGGCTCAGCGAACGCGCGCGGCTTCGGTGGACCGAGCGCAGGACACGTGGCAGCAGGTCATTGGCTGGCTCACGAAGGCGCGGTCCACTGGGGCCCAGTGCTGCGCCTCAGGGCGCGTGCCAGCGCAAGGCGCCAGTGCGGTGCTGTCAGCCGCACATGGCCTGCACTCGAGTGCGGGCCACGTGTCGGACCAACAGCGGCGGGCCGCATGCACCGCTTTCAGCAGGAGCGGCCACGCGGCAGGCGCCCAGTCGCCCACGTGGCGGCACCACAGACTTTCAGGCGCGTCGGACCAAGGGCGTGCGACCGCCTTGGCCGATTCGGCGCCCGAAAGTTGGCGCCCGAATCCGGACAAGGGGGGGACTGTGGGCTGGCTATAAATTGTGGACCTTGGGCCCCCTTTTGCTCTTTTTCTGAGTGGATTTCCACAGTGAGCCCTTTAGGAAAAATCTTCCTCCACCTGAGATAAATTTCACTGAGCTTCCCTAGGATTTTTAGGAGCGCGTTTTTCGAGGTTTGCTATTTTACGGCGCGGCGCGACGCTTGTTCACCGGCGATCCGTTTCGTCCCTTTTCAGTACACAGGCTCCCCCGGCACACCCCGACTTCCGTTTGGGCGATTCTTGTGCCGTTGGACTCTCGACAAGTAGGGCTTCGATTTTGGTGTTTTGAGTTTTCCCTAGTTTTCATGCGGATTTTGAGTTTCCCGAGCTTCTTTGTGACCTATTTTTCTTCGCGGTGTTTTTGGACAGCACCCGATTTTTTTGGCTGTAACTTCGCGCACAGGCGACGTATCGAGGCGATTCACAAGCGTTTTTCATCGACATTTCGCAAGGAATCTCCTAGATTTTTCTCAGATTTTTCTGGATTTTTCTCGAAGTTGAAAATCCCCTTTTTCTGTAGTCTTTTGGTACAGAATTTCTGCACAGTTTTGTTTGGGGTGTCTCTCTTGCCGAATTTGTATCTCAGCGTAGGAAGCTCAGTTTTGAACATACAGGTACTCGTTTGACTGGTTCGTCGCGAGGATCATGACAGTATTTTTCTTGGATTTTTTTGAGCACTTTTCGTAGGTGAAAATCGGGAAACTATGGACTGATAAATTTGGGACAGATTTTGTGAACATTGAAAGATTAAAATTATGTATGTTCTTCTTGGTTATATTGTACATTGTTGCGGTGAGCTTTTGGATCAAGCGCGGGTTTCGCATTTGGGACAAGGATTTTAGCGCTCGAGGTGGGTACCATTGTTAACCTCTTACTTGGGATAACCCACTAGGCATATTGGAGCTAGTCCTATGTTATAATGCTAGTATACTAGTGGATTTGGATATAGCTTGTATAATTGGAAAATTGGACTTATGGGTAACTCTTACATCTTTAGAGAACAGAAAATGAATTGAATGATAACTCTTGCAAAGGATATGTTGTTTAAACTCGCTGGGAATATTTTTGCTAAATTGCTCCATGGAATATGTATCTTGGGACATCATATGCATGTATATAGAGACCGGTATGTGGCAACTTGTTTAAAATTAGTATTCATGAAATAGTATACTCTAATTTTGTAAGAACTGGAATACCTGAAAATTTTATTGTTAAGTAAAGGACTTTTGCATGCTTTAATGGTCACCTAGTTAGGCCACCTTTTTCTGCTGCACTATCATGCTGGAATTGACTTAGGAGAAACCATGATTTTTATTTTCTCCAGTTACCTAGACATAGGGGATATCATGCTCAGGTTAGAGTAGGGGCTGGGATAGTGTAGTCACATACTTGGGATTCGGGACGGGAAGGCTGTGATGGCAGGGTATTGCGGCAACCGCGGATTTTGGGCGGTTGACCGGACAGTTGTTATTGCATCAGATCGGGGAGAGGATTTGGGCTTCTTTTAGTGGATGGTTCTGTTCCATTTAGATCAGTGTCATGATCCAGTCCTGCGGACTTATTCTCCTTGGATACTTATTACTCAGGCATTTTACTCGTGTGGGTCGCTCCCCTCGAGTGCCACTCCGGAGTGCGCGATATGCAGACTTGAGTCCTTGAGACTCCTATCCCCTATCGGTGTTATGCGTAGGCTGGCATACCCGATTTGGCAGGCACCGCAGGCAGTACCAGTGTTTACTGGAGTATAGGTTGGGTGTAGGCAGGCAGGTTTTTATTTCTGATGCATACATTTAGCTATCCTTTTAGCTGGGCATTATAGAGGCATGTTAGTGGTAGCTTTTCATCAGTAGTTATACTTATAGCTTACCACCTTTATTCTTTTTCGCCTCTGGTAGTCGTAGTGGGCATGTCTGAGTTGAGGTTTACCCACTAGGGGAGGCTACTGTCTTTATAGTAGTTCTCACCCCCACTGTTTTCCCTTTTCTTTTCCCCTTTGTTTTGCAGAGTCCTCTGCGGGAGTTGCGGGACCCTCTTCCCAGGACTGAGGTAAGAGGATCATTGACTAGTTAGCTGCTTCCCTGATCCAGAGTTCAGTAGATTTTGATGTATCCCCAGTACACTCAGACGGTTGTATTTTCCTTTTATTTTTGGGTCTGGCTTCAGCCAGCTTGATGTATTTTATTTTGTGAGCTGGGAGAGACACTTGTATATTTATGAGAGCTATGTTGTACTTTCTTTTCTAGTATTTGTCTGAGATATACTAGTTTTAGTTTAGCTATATTTTTATGCTCCTTTATTATATCTTTATATCTGAGCAGGTTACCAGCGCTTCGTGTATACGGAAAATTCCGTGTGCACGGCGGATCTGTCGACGAGCCCGGGTACTGGTTTACACCCGGGGCGTGACAGATTAAGTTGGTATCAGAGCTTAGGGATAGGTCCGTTGGGACTTAGGAAACCCTAGGCTTTTGGCAGACCCTAGGACGGCAGGGCGTGAGTGGCGTGATATTTTGCAAAAGTCGGCAATTCATTATTAAAACTCTTCCTGTGAGTGAAGAGGGACTGGCATATCCTATTTCTGGTGGACTATTATGTTGGCTGCAGACAACATAAGGTTACAGAAATAGGAGGATGACCGTGACTTTCGCTGGATTGGGTCGAGTGTGGTTTTGTTTACTGACCCGTGGTTTCTTGTGTGGCAGGATGCCTCCTAGGCGGCAGATTCCTACCCGGGGGACTCCTACACCCCCGGAGGAGTCGGAGCAGTCCGGACCTTCCGAGATTAGTGAGCTGAGGGCCATGGTGGCCCAGTTGGCGGATAGTCACCGCTGACAGGAGCAGAGGTTTGAGCAGTTGCTTGCTCAGGTTGGGGCACCTCCCCCTACTACTGTAGAGGCCCCTGTACCACTAGTTGTACCGCCGGTTATTCCACCAGTCCCTACGGCACCGTCGTCGAGCAGTGGGGCCCAGGGGATGTTCAGGCCATTGACCTCAGCAGAGGAGCAGGAGTTTGCTGACAAACTCACCCAGTTTTGTCAGCGAGGACCGCCTAGGTTTTCAGGGCGAAGCACTCACCCGTGGGAGATAGGATCGTGGCTAGCAGCAATAGAGAAGTTATTTCGGGACTTCTTCATTGACCATAGATACAGAGTGCATATGGCTGTGCACTGTTTGGAGGGGGATGCAGATGCCTAGTGGCGTCGGGTTGAGCCTTTGGAGTTTCAGATTACCCGACAGCTACCTTGGTCAGAGTTTCGGCGGATGATTCTGGATACTTACTTCTCCACGAGCGTGAAGAAAAAGCTAGAAGATGATCTGAAGAATCTCCAGCAGGGTGACTGGGTAGTATGGGACTACTTCCAGGAGTTTACGCAGTTGCTCAACTGCGTACCCTATGTTGCCAGGGATGGGCCGCACCAGGTGGAGCTTTTTGAGACGGGTCTGCGCCCAGAGATCTATACCTTGGTGCATGCCGAGAGGCTTCAGACTTTAGCAGAGGCTATGGATCATGCACAGTGGGTCGAGAGAGGAGACCACGTTGTCGCTAGACGTGGAGGCTCGGTCGCTCAGAGTTCTGAGAGGAAGCGACCAGCGCCAGACGATGGGGGACAGGCTAGTTCCTGGAGGCCGCCCCGACCGCCGCCACCTCAGTTTACGGGCTGTGGGCGTTCGGAGCGGCGAGGGCCTGGGGGATCCCAGAGGCCCCCGCAGCATCAGCAGCTGCCCCAGCGACAGCAGCAGCACTCGCAGCAGCAAAGGTCACAGTCGCGACAGCAGGGGTCACAGCGGCAGAGGCAGCAGCAGCAGCAGTCGAGGCAGCCCCAGTCTGCGGTTAGATGCATCTTTTGTAGGGGTCAGCACTCGTCGGATACTTGCGACCAGAGGTATGGCCGCTGTTATCGGTGTGGACAGTCCAGCCACATCCGAGCTACTTGCCCTTTCTCGACACCGCAGGCTCCGTCTTCAACATCAGTTCCTTCGGTGCCCCAGCAGCGGCCCTATGCTCCAGCGAGCAGGGCTCCTTCCTCCCACCCTGCAGACTACATGCCTCCGGCACAGAGCGGGAGAGTCTATGCCGCCCAGGTAGAGGACTCCTCAGCAGCCGACCACGCGGTTGCAGGTATCACTTTACTTTTTGGTACTAGAGCTCGCACTTTATTTGATACCGGTGCATCACATTCTTTTATCAGTAGATTATTTGCATCATCCCATGGACTAGAGTTAGGTTGGTTGCCACATGCGCTAGTGGTACAGATACCCGAGCATACATTGCATGTAGAGGAGTGTTGTTGGTCTTGTCCAGTACAGGTTGAGTCTTGGGTTTTGCCAGCGGACCTGATGGTCCTTAGCCAGCTGCGAGATTTCGACATAGTGCTTGGGATGGATTGGCTGGTTCGCTACTTCGCGACGATTGATTACGCCGCGAGGACTGTGACTTTTAGCGAGCCAGGCTAGGAGGTGTTTGTTTATAGGAGATGCCAGAGTGCTTTCTTCGCCTTAGTAGTTTCGACTTCTCGTGCGAGGCAGATGATGCGCAGTGGATTCATGGCCTCTTTGGCATGAGTGGTTAAGAAGCCTACGGCGGCACCGGGACTCGCGGATATCCCCATTGTCCATGAGTTCCCGGATGTGTTTCCACCAGAGCTGATTAGCATGCCGCCGGATAGGGAGATCGAGTTTTTGATTGACGTAGTCCCAGGAACTACGCCAATCTCTAAGGCTCCTTACCAAATGGCACCGGCTGAGCTGCGAGATTTAAAGGCGCAACTTTAGGATTTAATGGATAAAGGTTTTGTGAGACCAAGTTGTTACGGAATTTGAGTTGGCGTATTTCGTGATTGTTTAAGTCTTGAGGATTGAAGATGAAGAAACTGTGGATCATATACCTCAATCTCAAGTAAGAAGAATTCAAAAGGATCAGGTACGTTTAACTAAATAATTTTGATGATCCGAATACTTCTTATAGTGTAGAAACACTTGGAAGAGGTTTTAATTGCATATTCATCAAAAACTGAACATGGGACATGTTCAGGATCCGGATCGTGGACTTTCAATCCGGATCCCGAAAGGTGTTCGTTCATACATTGCTGCAATCCGGATCACAGCTTGGGCAGTCCGGATCCCGAATGGGGTGTTTTGTGAAAATGTATGAACGATCCGGATCGTGGATTATGATCCGGATCCCGAACAGGCGATTTTCTGGAAACTGCATTCTGTGCGTCTGCGATCCGGATCGTGGCTTATGCAATCCGGATCGCCGTCGGTAAAACTTTCCAGAAAAGTTTGTTTTTGATCCGAATATTCTTCCTAGGGTTTCTAACCTATAAATAGCCCTTCTATTTCATTTCTAGGGCATCGGAAAATAGAGCCGTCATTTTCAAATATCATTTTATACGGCCTTAGATCCACATATAGAGAAGAACGGAAATCATTAGATCTATTTAATGGTTCTTCATCTATATTGATTAGTTTGATTCTAGGTTTTCATACTCATATCTTGAGTTGAATCAAACTAATGAATACTTAGATGGTATTTCCGATCTACTCTTGATCTAAGTATTCGGCGGATCATCACCACCCAAACAAACAACGATTTACCCCAAAATCGGCGCGTGGACTCGCGTGGCCTTGTGGATTCAAGGTGTTATCGCTCTCGTGGATTCGGAGCGAGGTGCGTTCGTGGATTCGAAGCGTACCATTGGGTGAAGACCGTGGATTCGGTCGGACGTCGTGGACTCGACGTTGGACGCTGTGGATTCAGCGTTGGGCGCGGATCGTGGATTCGAGAAGCGTCGTGGAGCGAGCGGGAAGATCTACTAGGGGCGTATGGTAAAAGGTTGAGTCGTCTGTGAGTACGTTATATCACCTTGTACGTGTGTTAACTCTAGTGGATTTCGCCGTGTTATCGGTCCCGTGGTTTTTTACTCCGGTTTGGAGTTTTTCCACGTAAAAATCTTGTGTGTTCTTTTATTTTTCCGCATTGGGTTTTATCGCACAATGATTTTTTGAGTGTTTATTGTTTACACCTATTCACCCCCCTCTAGGTGTTTTTTCCCCTATTTAGATCCTTATTAACCTAAACCCAACAAGTGGTATCAGAGCGGGAATAGGGTTGTAAACAATGGTTGAAGGTGGAAACATCAATCGACCCCCTTTCTTTGATGGAACTAATTATGCGTACTGGAAAGTACGGATGAAAGCTTTCTTAATTTCCATCGACGAAAGGGTGTGGCAATCAATTGAATTAGGATGGTCTAATCCAACTGAAATTTTAGATGATGTTCGCACCTTAAAACCTAGGTCGAAATGGACCAAGGAAGAGATAGACTTATCTTCTTACAATGGCAAAGGGATTAATGCTCTATTTAATGCTTTGTCACAAACTGAGTTCTCTCGCGTCTCGGCATGTGAGACTGCGAAAGAAATCTGGGATGTTCTTCAAGTTACGCATGAGGGAACTAACTTAGTGAAGATTCAGAAACTGCAAATGCTCACGAGCAAGTTTGACTCTATCTCTATGGCAGAGAATGAATCCTTCACTGACTATTACACACGATTGCAAGACATCGTGAACTCATGTGCTAACTTGGGAGAGAAGATTCCAGAATTTAAAGTTGTAAGAAAAATTCTAAGAACTCTTCCTGAACGATTTCGCCCGAAGGTCGCAGCCATTGAAACAATTAAACACCCGGACGAAATGCGTGTAGAAGAATTAGTAGGTGCTTTACAAACTTATGAAATGACTTTTCCTACTAACTATTCTTCTGGAAAGGCATCCTCTTCTAAGTCTTCAGGTTACGCATTGAAATCAACTAAAGAAGAAGACGCGGATTCATCCTCCTCGGACGACGACGAGAACATTTCTATGGAGGACTTTGAGAAGCAGCTCGCTCTCTTGACAAGGAAGTTTCGCCGCAACTTTCGAAGGGGAAATTCAAGCAAAACTCCATCCTTCGGAAAGTCGAAGAAAGGCAAGGGTTCTTCAAGTTACAAGTCAAGAAGCCAAGAGAACTTCTCAAAGGATAAGAAAAGTTCTGAGGGACAAGTTCAGTGTTTCAAATGTCGAGGCTACGGCCACATAGCAACGGAATGTCCCAACAAGAATCCGGCAAAGAAGAAAGCGATGCAAGTAGTTACTTGGGATGACAACTCCACGTCAAATGAGTCATCGTCAAGTGATGAAGAAGACAACGCGACAGCTTTCCACGCGTCCACTACATCTTCACCCTTCATGTGCTTAATGGCAAGTACATCCGACTCACTGTCCAACTCCACTGTGGAAAAGATTGCAACGGACGATGAATCAGATGATTCGGAAGGTGAAGATTTTGTTTTAGCCTACCATAAGCTTTTGAGGGATTCAAAGAAACTGGCTAAGCAAAACAAGGGGTTGAAAGAGAGATTACTGGATCTTGAAGATGAAGTAAAAAGAGTAACCTCTATCTCAACCGATCTTGAAGTGGAAAGGGACAATCTGATTAAGACAAATGTTTCCCTTCAAGAGTCCAATGAGCATTTCGAGAAGAGTTATATAGATATGGTGAACAAAGCGAATTACTTCTTGAAGCTCAACGGCGAGGCCCGACAGGAAAAATTGGAAATGACGGAGACCATACGCCAACTAAAGGATGACTTACAGAGATTTTCTTCTGGAAGGAGTAAGTTGGACAGACTTCTTGGTCTCGGTCAAAGAAACAAGTTCGGCCTCGGATACACTCAAACTGGAGACATTCCAAGTTCGAGTGGTACGGTATTTGTGCCTCGTCGGTATCTCCTCCTCCGACACCGGTGTTCACGCCAAGCAACGACAACGAACCTACTACATCTTCTTCGGAATCGACAAGATCCAAGGTATGTTTTCGTTGTGGCATTTCAGGGCACATAAGAAGAAACTGCAAGACTGGAGCCAAACGCACACCTCAAGAACATCTTGCAATGACTACCAAAAGGGCTATTCCTCGGGAAACAACTCCAATCAAATTGACGGAAAAGAGCCTTGGTAGTACACCGCTCAAGACGACATCATCAAGGAGCAGCAATTCTTCAAGCAAGACGCTCTCACCTAGGAAATCAACTTCACGACCATTACCGACGCACTCCAAAAAGGTTTGGGTGCGCAAAGGTGAAATCTTTCCCTGTCTTGCTACCAATGTTTCCTTGCATGCATATGATAGTTCGTCTTGGTACCTGGATAGCGGGTGTTCCCGTCATATGACCGGTGATAAAAACTGTTTTCAAACATTTGAGAAAAACTCCGGAGGACTTGTTGTTTTCGGAGATGGTCGGTCTTCCAAAATTGTTGGAAAGGGAACGGTAGCTATTCCAGATGGCCCGGTTCTAGATAATGTATTATTTGTTCATGGCCTTAAGACTAACCTCATAAGCATAAGTCAACTGTGTGATAGTGGTTATTCAGTTAATTTTTCATCTGATAAATGCACTGTAACTGACATGAACCATGCTTTCTTTTTAAAGGGGGTTAGATCAGAAAACAATTGTTATGTAGTTCCTTCTAAGATTTCTGAAAAATGTAACCTAGCATCTTTGAAAAATGAAACACTTTGGCATGAAAGGCTAGGTCACATAAACTTTAAGGAACTTGCTAGAATTTCAAATAAAGATGTGGTCAAGGGGGTTCCGAAACTTTCTTTTGAACAAAACCTTGTGTGTGGCGGTTGCCAAAAGGGAAAACAGTCTAGGACTGCACACAAGAATTTGAACCACATAGGTACAAAACGGCCTTTGGAACTTTTGCATATGGACTTAATGGGGCCAACTCGTCAACCATCTCTGGGAGGTAAATGGTATATTTTTTTGTTGGTTGATGACTTTTCTAGATATACTTGGGTAGCCTTTTTAAAAGAAAAAGCTGATACTTTTGATTCTTTTCTCGAAATCTGCAATCGTATTATGATTGAAAAGAATGAAAGGATTACTCGAGTTAGGAGTGATAGAGGTGGGGAATTCATAAATTCCAAATTCATTGATTTTTGCTCTTCTAATGGCATTAAACATGAATTCTCCGCACCTTACACACCTCAACAAAATGGTGTAGTCGAGCGCAAAAACAGGGTCGTACAGGAGATGGCACGTGTTATGCTTCACAGCCGGAACTTCCTTTATATTTTTGGGCTGAAGCGGTGAACACTGCTGTCTATGTTATCAATCGAGTGTATTTGCGCCCGGGGACTTTTAATACACCATATGAACTTTGGTTTTGTAGAAAACCTAACATCAAATATTTTCGCATTTTCGGGAGTCGGTGTTTTATTTTACGTGATCGCGAAAATCTTGGAAAATTTGACTCTCGAAGTGACGAAGGGATTTTCTTAGGTTATTCTACAAACAGCAGAGCATATCGAGTTTTTAACTTAGAATCTAAGACGATCGTAGAATCGATAAATGTTAAGGTAGATGAAGCTTTTCATTTTGAATCTGAAAAATCTACCCTCGATATCTCTCTTGATGATGATACACCTGCTAATGCATCTTCTTCTAACAATTCTTTCGATAATAATGTTGATGCATCTAACGGTTCTTCAAGCTTATGTGATGTGCAGGAATCATCTCGTGTTCCTCCGCCTACTCCTCTACCTCAAACGTTACGCATCTCCAAGGATCACCCTGAATCGAACATAATTGGAGATCCACAAGAAGGAGTTAGAACACGGAGACAATTGGTTTGCGGATTTGCATGCTATGTATCTCAAATCGAACCAAGGAATGTTGATGAAGCTCTCCAAGATGATTATTGGATTAAAGCAATGCAGGAAGAGCTCCATCAATTCGAGCGAAACAAAGTCTGGGAACTGACGAAGCCTCCGAAGCAACACAATGTGATAGGTACCAAATGGATCTTCAAGAACAAGAAAAACGAAGAAGGTACTATCATCCGGAACAAAGCAAGGTTAGTTGCTCAAGGCTATTCTCAAGTAGAAGGTATAGACTTTGATGAAACCTTCGCCCCTGTAGCTAGACTCGAGTCCATTCGTATATTGTTTGCGATCGCTTGTCATTTCAAAATCAGATTATTTCAAATGGACGTTAAGAGCGCCTTTTTAAATGGATTTTTAAATGAGGAAGTTTATGTAGCTCAACCGAAAGGTTTTGTGGATCATAAACTACCTAACCATGTTTTTCGACTGAAAAAGGCTCTTTACGGTCTGAAACAAGCACCGCGAGCATGGTACGAAAGGTTGACAAAGCACCTTTTGGAAAAGGGCTACACTCGAGGGGGAGCTGACAGGACTCTCTTTGTGAAGCATTATCAAAACAATTTCATAGTTGCTCAAATCTATGTTGATGACATTGTTTTTGGAGCAACGAGAAATACTGATGCTTCTAAATTCGCGGAGACCATGGAAAGCGAATTTGAGATGTCCATGATGGGCGAGTTGAATTATTTTCTTGGATTACAAGTTAAGCAGAACGATGAAGGAATTCACTTGTGTCAATCCAAGTATGCACTGGAGTTGGTCAAAAAGTTTGACCTTGAAAATTCGAAAGATTTTCCAACTCCAATGGGAACTAGCCATAAGGGACTTGGAAGTGAATCACAAAGTGAGAATGTAGACGAGAAACTGTACCGCAGTATGATTGGAAGTCTACTATATCTCACGGCTAGTCGCCCGGATATATCCTTCAGTGTTGGGATTTGTGCGAGATATCAATCAGCACCGAAGGAGGTTCACCTGAAAGCGGTGAAACGGATCATCCGGTATATCAAAGGTACAATCAATTTCGGAATTTGGTATCCTATGGGAACGACTTTGGATATTGTTGGATACTCAGATGCCGATTGGGCTGGATCGGTGGATGACCGGAAAAGCACGAGTGGTGCATGCTTCTATCTCGGCCACTGCCTTGTTGCATGGCACAGTAAGAAACAGAACTGCATAGCACTCTCGACTGCCGAAGCGGAGTACATTTCTGCAGGAAGTTGCTCAACCCAATTGATTTGGATGAAGAGCGTGTTGAGTGATTTCCGAATTTCAACATCTTCGGTAACCATTTTATGTGACAACACTAGTGCCATTAACATTTCTAAAAACCCTGTGTTGCACTCTAGAACAAAACATATTGAACTTAGATATCATTTTCTTAGAGAGCTAGTTGAATCAAACATTCTTCAACTGTCATATATTTCAACTGAAGATCAATTAGCCGACATCTTAACAAAACCGTTGGATCAAAAACGTTTCATTCACTTGCGAAAAGCAATTGGCATGCTTTCCTTGAAATAAACTCTTTTTGAAACCTTTGCTTAGATTAGGTTTTGTTTTTGTTCTTGTTTTTGTTTTGTTCTTTATCTATGTTCTGTACATAGCACACTAATTGAGCATATATCATAATTGACTTTAATTGCATCCTTTTATGCATTTAGAAATTTATTATGTTTTTGATGTCATAATGTTTCAATGTTGCAATGATCATTTACGTTAATTAAACCATCTTTCTGTGATCAAAGTCAATTTCTCTCTCAATGATCTCTTGGTATAGTCATTATCATATTTGATTGCTTAGTCGAGTATGAATTCGAGATCAATGGTTTGGTTGAATACTTTATATATTAAATAATTGATAGCCAATTGAGGGGGAGTCAATGAAATGTGAAATGCTCAAAAGATGTGGAAAGAGTTACATCCCAGTGAGGAGTGTGAAAACTACCACCACATGGAGAAAATGAAAGAAAAAGGAACTCCATGAATGAAAAGCAAACTTTTGTTTGAAAAATTGTTGATAAAACTCATATTGAAATACTTGACTCAGTCGTATTTCATGGTTGGTATAAGGTGGGATTTTTGATTTAAGATGCTCAAAGAGCCACTCCTTCAACAGATTGTCTAGATATATTATTTAACTTATCTGGGATTTCAAACATCTATTGATCTTGGTACTTCATTTTCTTTACTGAAATTGATGATTTGATAAAGACATTACACATAGGATCAAGATAGATGTAATTGAAGTTGTTCAACTTTAAGTGTTTTAACTTTCGTAAATCTTCGTTTCATTTTTGGATATTATTGATAGATTTTTCATAATCTATTTCTTGTTGTGTGAAACGATGTCATTTGTTTAAAGTTGACATGATAATGTGCTTACATACTTTTTCTGGATTTTACTGTATTTTTCTTAATTTTTCTGAAGAAAAAGGTGTAGCCGATCCGGATCGTGGCAAGTGATCCGGATCCCGAACGCAGGATTTTTCCCGCGTGTGGCCGGTCCGGATCACATTCTCGGCCGATCCGGATCGCGGCTAGGGTTCTATATAGAAACTTTCAGATTCGAGATTTCTTTACCCTAATTTCTGGTTTTCAAGCTTCTAGAGTTTCTCTCTCTAGATTTCTTGCTTCCTGGTGCTTCAAAACTCAAAGTTCTTTGGATTCAAGTAAGTTTTCATGATCAAAACTCGGTTTTTCACAGTTTTTCTGTTTTTTCATCAAACGTGAGTTGAAAAGTTGGATTTTTTTCGTTTGTGAATGGTTTTTGATCAAATTTCTTTTGAAATAAGAACTCTGGATCAATTAGTTTTACTTTTATGCTGGGATTTCACTTGATTAACGTGTTTTTAGGCTTCGATTTCTAAAAATTCGGTTTTAGGGCATAAAAGAGGAATTTTTGTAAATCATGGATTTGATCTATTTTTAAAATTCTTTTTGGAAAACTAATTTGATTCTTGGCTTCTCTATATGATTATGATTGTCTAGGTACAATTTTTCAAATTTTTCAAAATTGACGATTTTTCATATATTCTTGAGTTGGTCTTCACAGGACACTTTCTTAAACTCAAAGCACTAGAATCAATGGCATTCTCTTGGTTGATTCTGCTACTAGTCACGATGGTACTCACTCGACCAACCAACAAATTGAAGCGCGCCAAGAAAGTTCAACGAAAAGGAGAAGTGGAAGTTATAAGTGACACTGAACTTGAAAAGAACCCTGATGAAGTACACTGGGATATGCTGACTGATGATGATGATGATGAGGTATTGCCTTCAAAATCTAACCGAAAAGGGAAAGCACCAATGAATACTGGGAATGTTCCTATGTCTACTCCAATTATCTCTTTCAAACGGAAACGACTTGCTAGACGTTATGGATTAAGACGAGACACTAACATTGATGCACCAATAGCCCCTGACTCTCCGCCACGTGTTGAAGAGGTAGTCGTTAATTCTGACCGTCTTCGAGCTTTTGAACGACGTGAATGCATCGGAGAACGTCATGTCAACATTGAAGCCCTTCGCAATCATTCACCAGAATTTGGAAGATTGATTGAACAAGCTTCTCTTCTTCAAGTCTGCCGTTTTCCTGAACTTCTCGGATATTGTTTGTATCGTGTGAGAACTTTCTACACGAATGCGAGACATCTTCAGGAGACTGAAAATGGGTCTATGTATTTTATACAAATGTCCTAGGAATGAAGCTTAAGATCACACCGCAGTTAATTGGTGACGTTCTTGGAATGGAATCGAGCACATCGGGGATTAACTTTTTGAAAGGAAAAAGTTTGACAAAAGAATTGTGGCAAACTGTGATCGACAAGATTTGTCTGGAAGGAACCAAATCAGCTGATGGTAAGGGTGTAAGGTCAAAGTATCTACGACTGGAGTACCGATTTCTAAACTTCATCACGTGCTACAACATTTTGCCTAACATGCAAACCAAGGTTGTGAGGTGGGAGCGACTGCTATTCCTGTATCTCATAGGGAATCCCTCTGAGGCTATTGGATTAAACATGAATATTCCCTATATAATTTGGAATAGAATGTCAAGGTACATTGTGCATCCTCATCCCCTTGAGCGACTTCCGTTTCCTCTAATCATCATGAGGATCTTACAAAAATTCGGTATTGATGTAAGCTCAACATCATATCAGCACAGTTGTGGGATGATAGATGAATCAACAATTGTGAAGTCACTTCACAAGTTACCTCATGTAAATGGAAAGAAGCCTTCGGACGGCACCTCGGCCTCACCGACTCAACAAGAAACTGAAAATGATGATGAAGCATCATTAACTTCGATCTTCAAATTGCAGAAGCGGCTATCCATCAAACAGGAACAAATTTTGAAAGAACAACAAAGGATTGCCAATGAACTTGAACTAACGACAGCAGCTCACATTACCATCACAAAGAAGATAAATTCAATGGACAAGCGGGTGCAAAAGATACTGTCTAACATGGGTTGCACTCCTTCTGACGATTCAGATTCTGACGACTGACGTTTTTGACTCTTTTCTTCTTTCTGTGCAGGATATTAGTCTTTTTGATTTGTTTAGTTTAGTTCTCAGTTTGTGCATATTTTAGAACTTTTTTTTGTTACTCTCCTTACATATTGTAGCTCATGCTACGTTTTGGCTTGTTTTGTGACAAAAAGGGGGAGAGAGTTAGCGAAAACAATGAACAATGAATGAACAATGAATGAACAATGATTGTGATATCAAGGTAAGTATGAATCTCAACTCAACTTTGGTTTTCTTTTGTGATTGTGACATGCTTCTATACTAACTATTTGACTAACTATTTGGGCATGTAATATGACTAACAAGTTGGTGTTGGACTAACATACTTTGACATTTGGTTTTCGACTGCTTAGAAGATATGTTGGTTTTAACTATGTTTCTTTCACATATCTGATTCTTTTAAATGTCATGGTGAGATCAAACTCTATCTCTGCACTTGGTTTTTTCTATGTTCCAATTCTTGAGGTATCTAACGAATTTGTTTGTCAAGAATGTTTTCTGTGTGCAGAGGTTACAGATGTCTAAGTCTAGAGTCTGTCTTAGGAGTTTATCTCATGTTTTTAATTTCTGGAACTCTTTTGTAAATTTTTGTTGTATGGTGATAGCAACAAAAATATCTTTTTGAATTTTCTTTGTGGATCTGTGTTTTGTCACGAAACCGCCAAAGGGGGAGATTGTTACGGAATTTGAGTTGGCGTATTTCGTGATTGTTTAAGTCTTGAAGATTGAAGATGAAGAAACTGTGGATCATATACCTCAATCTCAAGAAAGAAGAATTCAAAAGGATCAGGTACGTTTAACTAAATAATTTTGATGATCCGAATACTTCTTATAGTGTAGAAACACCTGGAAGAGGTTTTAATTGCATATTCATCAAAAACTGGACATGGGACATGTTCAGGATCCGGATCGTGGACTTTCAATCCGGATCCCGAAAGGTGTTCGTTCATACATTGCTGCAATCCGGATCACAGCTTGGGCAGTCCGGATCCCGAATGGGGTGTTTTGTGAAAATGTATGAACGATCCGGATCGTGGATTATGATCCGGATCCCGAACAGGCGATTTTCTGGAAACTGCATTCTGTGCGTCTGCGATCCGGATCGTGGCTTATGCAATCCGGATCGCCGTCGGTAAAACTTTCCAGAAAAGTTTGTTTTTGATCCGAATATTCTTCCTAGGGTTTCTAACCTATAAATAGCCCTTCTATTTCATTTCTAGGGCATCGGAAAATAGAGCCGTCATTTTCAAATATCATTTTATACGGCCTTAGATCCACATATAGAGAAGAACGGAAATCATTAGATCTATTTAATGGTTCTTCATCTATATTGATTAGTTTGATTCTAGGTTTTCATACTCATATCTTGAGTTGAATCAAACTAATGAATACTTAGATGGTATTTCCGATCTACTCTTGATCTAAGTATTCGGCGGATCATCACCACCCAAACAAACAACGATTTACCCCAAAATCGGCGCGTGGACTCGCGTGGCCTTGTGGATTCAAGGTGTTATCGCTTTCGTGGATTCGGAGCGAGGTGCGTTCGTGGATTCGAAGCGTACCATTGGGTGAAGACCGTGGATTCGGTCGGACGTCGTGGACTCGACGTTGGACGCTGTGGATTCAGCGTTGGGCGCGGATCGTGGATTCGAGAAGCGTCGTGGAGCGAGCGGGAAGATCGACTAGGGGCGTATGGTAAAAGGTTGAGTCGTCTGTGAGTACGCTATATCACCTTGTACGTGTGTTAACTCTAGTGGATTTCGCCGTGTTATCGGTCCCGTGGTTTTTTACTCCGGTTTGGAGTTTTCCACGTAAAAATCTTGTGTGTTCTTTTATTCTTCCGCATTGGGTTTTATCGCACAATGATTTTTTGAGTGTTTATTGTTTACACCTATTCACCCCCCTCTAGGTGTTTTTTCCCCTATTAGATCCTTATTAACCTAAACCCAACACAAGTGTATCGCCTTGGAGAGCGCCGGTGCTATTTGTGAAAAAGAAGGATGGTTCACTTCGACTTTGTGTTGATTACCGCGAGCTGAATAAAGTGACCATCAAGAACAAGTACCCTTTGCCGCGCATTGATGACCTATTTGATCAGTTGCAAGGGTCTTGTGTCTTCTCCAAGATTAACATACAGTCTGGTTACCACCAATTGAAGGTGAAGGCCGAGGACATTCCAAAGACGGCATTCAGGACGCGGTACGGGCATTATGAGTTCACCGTCATGCCTTTTGGATTGACAAATGCCCCTGGTGCTTTTATGGATTTAATGAACAGAATCTTTCGACCATACCTGGATCGGTTCATTGTGGTATTTATTGATGATATCCTGATCTATTCCCGGAATGATGTGGAGCATGAGGAGCACCTGAGGATTGTGCTACAACTTCTCAGAGAGAGGAAGTTGTATGCCAAGTTATCTAAGTGCGAATTTTGGCTTCGGGAGGTTGTCTTTTTGGGACATGTGATCTCCGCCGTAGGAGTGGCTATAAACCCGGCGAAGATTGAGGCAGTCCAGGATTGGCCCCGACCGACGACGGTATCTGAGGTTCGCAGTTTTATGGGCCTAGCCGGATATTACCGTTGGTTTGTGGAAGGTTTTGCAAAACTTTCCACACCCCTCACTCGCCTGACTCGTAAAGGGATTAAGTTTATTTGGAGTGAGGATTGCCAGAGGAGCTTTGAGGAATTAAAGAACATATTGATGTCGGCTCCTATCCTTTCCCTCCCTGTTATGGGGAAAGAATATGTGATTTACAGTGATGCATCGCACAGTGGACTTGGTTGCGTGCTGATGCAGGAGGGTAGGGTAATCGCTTATGCCTCTCGGCAACTGAAGGATTATGAAAAGAATTACCCTACCCATGAGTTGGAGCTAGCTGCAGTGATTTTCGCATTGAAGTTGTGGCGCCATTATCTGTATGGGGAGCACTGCGAGATTTACACAGACCACAAGAGCTTGAAATACTTGTTCACACAGAAGGAGCTCAACTTGAGGCAACGCAGATGGTTAGAATTGTTAAAGGACTATGATGTGGACATACTCTACCATCCTGGCAAGGCCAACGTGGTTGCTGATGCCCTGAGCAGGAGAGCAGTACAGAGCCTATCTTTGATGATCACCGATCAGGCGCCATTACTTGAGCAGATGAGGCGGTTAGAGCTCGAGGTTGTGTCCCCTGGGGTCTCTGCTAGACTTATGTCTCTAGTCGTGCAGCCCACTCTGTTGGACAGGATTCGAGAGAGACAGAGTGAGGACCCCCACTTGATGAGGATTCGAGAGCAGATTCAGACGGTTGACAGGGGATTTTCAGTTGATGCTTCGGGAGTACTGCGGTACAGGGACCGAGCTTGTGTGCCTATGGATACAGAGATTCGAGAGCAGATCTTGAGGGAGGCCCACTATACACCTTATACCATCCATCCTGGAGGGACTAAGATGTATAGGGACCTCAAGGCACAATTTTGGTGGAACGGGATGAAAAGAAACATTGGGAGATTTGTGGCACATTGCTTAACTTGTCAGCAAGTAAAGGCTGAGCATCGTGTACCTGCTGGCAAGTTGCAGAGCCTCCCAATCCCTGAATGGAAATGGGAACATGTTACTATGGATTTTGTCACCGGATTGCCGAGGGCACAGACTGGAGCAGACGCGATCTGGGTAGTTGTGGATAGACTCACCAAGTCCGCTCACTTCTTACCGGTGCAGGTGACTTGGCCACTCGAGCGACTGGCGCAGCTGTATTTAGACGAGGTGGTGAGATTGCATGGGTGCCCGCCTCCATTGTATCTGATCGAGATCCGAGGTTTGTTTCGCGCTTTTGGAGGAGTCTACAGGCCACTTTGGGGACACAGCTCAGTTTCAGCACGGCATTTCACCCACAGACAGACGGACAGTCAGAGCGGACTATACAGATTCTCGAGGACATGCTCGGGCTTGCACGCTAGACTTTGGAGGAGGTTGGGTGCGACACTTATCACTGGCAGAGTTTGCGTACAACAATAGCTTTCAAGCGAGCATTCAGATGGCTCCGTTTGAAGCATTGTATGGACGCAAGTGTCGTTCTCCACTTTATTGGAGCGATGTGGGTGAAAGGCGGACTTGGGTCCAGAGTTGCTGCGAGAGGCAGAGGATAAAGTCAGAATAGTCAGGCAGCATCTTCAGACAGCTCAGAGCAGACAGAGGAGCTACGCAGATGTGCGGAGGCGAGACCTTGAGTTTATGGTTGGAGATCATGTCTTTTTGAAAGTCTCGCCTTCAAAAGGAATCCGGAGATTTGGGATTCGTGGGAAACTGAGCCCTCGTTATATTGGACCCTTCGAAGTATTGGAGCGCATAGGGCTAGTTGCCTACAGGCTTGCACTTCCTCCTAGGCTTGCTGGTGTTCACGATGTATTCCATGTATCGACTCTGAGGAGGTATGTTCATGACCCGTCACACATCATCGATTTCACCCACTGGAGATTGCTGAGGACTTGAGTTACGTCGAGCGGCCATTGAGGATCTTGGACCGTGAGGTTAGAGAGTTGCGCAGCCGGGCCATCCCTTATGTGAAGATCCTCTGGAGCAGTCATGATGAGCGCGAGGCTACTTGGGAGCTGGAGTCAGCGATGATGGATGCTTACCCCTACTTGTTCGAGGCCCCGGCTTGAGGTATGGCTTTTGTTTCGAGGACGAAACTTTTTCTTGTGGGGGAGGATGTAGTGTTCTGGATTCCCCATGCAACTTTTTCGATGAATCCACTGTGTAGAACACCTAGTGTTGGTGTGTCTGGCCCATGGTGCATCAAAGGGGTGCCACAGGTGGACCTGTGAGACATTTTCAGCTGATTTGGCATTCGGCTGTGTTTGTCGAATTTTAGAAAAAGATTTAGGCCAAACAGAGGTTGGATTTGGATTCAGCGCGGAAAAACGCTTGGAAAAGGCTATTTGCTTGTTAAATTTGGATTCCGGATGACCAAAAACGGGCTTCCGGAAGTTTTCGGGGAATTTCGGTGCATGGGGTGGACCGTGGACCGGCTAGAGCCACGTGGCAGCCTATTATTGGCGGCTCACACTGCTCGGTCCACGGGGAGGCGCGGCGGGTGCATGGACCGCGCGGCGGGCCACGTGGCGTGCGCGGAGTGGCTGGCTCACGCGGCGCGGCTCAGCGAACGCGCGCGGCTTCGGTAGACCGGGCGCAGGACACGTGGCAGCAGGTCATTCGCTGGCTCACGAAAGCGCGGTCCACAGGGGCCCAGTGCGGCGCCTCGGGGCGCGTGCCAACGCAGGGCGCCAGTGCGGCGCTGTCGGCCGCACATGGCCCGCACTCGAGTGCGGGCCACGTGTCGGCCCGACAGCGGCGGGCCGCATGCACCGCATTGAGCGGGAGCGGCCACGCGGCAGGCGCCCAGTCGCCCCGCACAGCTGTTCGCTGTGCGGGGGACACGTGGCCGCACCACGAACTTTCGGGCGCGTCGGACGGGGCGTGCGACCGCCTTGGCGGATTCGGGCGCCCGAAAGTTGGCGCCCGAATCCGGCCAAGGGGGGGATTGTGGGCTGGCTATAAATAGGGACCTTGGGGGCCCTTTTGCTCTTTTTCTGAGCAGATTTTCACAGTGAGCCCCTTAGAAAAATCTTCCTCCACCTGAGATAAATTTCACTGAGCTTCCCTGGGATTTTTAGGAGCACGTTTTTCGAGGTTTGCTATTTTACGGCGCGGCGCGACGCTTGTTCACCGGCAACCCGTTTCGTCCCTTTTCAGTGCACAGGCTCCCCCGGCTCACCCCGACCTCCGTTTCGGGCGATTCTTGCGCCGTTGGACTCTTGACAGGTAGGGCTTTCATTTTGTGTTTTGAGTTTCCCTAGTTTTCATGTGGATTTTGAGTTTCCCGAGCTTCTTTGTGACCCATTTTTCTTCGCGGAGTTTTGGACAGCACCCGATTGTTTTGGGTGTAACTTCGCGCTCAGGCGACGGATCGAGGCGATTCAAGAGGCGTTTTTCATCTACATTTCGCAAGGAATCTCCTGGATTTTTCTCAGATTTTTCTGGATTTTTCTCGAAGGTGAAAATCCCCTTTTTCTGTAGTCTTTTGGTATAGAATTTCTGCACAGTTTTGTTTGGGGTGTCTCCCTTGCCGAATTTGTATCTCAGCGTAGGAAGCTCGGTTTTGAACGTGCAGGTACTCGTTTCGACCGGTTCGTCGCGAGGATCGTGACAGTATTTTTCTTGGATTTTTCTGAGCACTTTTCGCAGGTGAAAATCGAGAAACTTTGGACTGATAAATTTGGGACAGATTTTGTGAACATTGAAAGATTAAAATTATGTATGTTCTTCTTGGTTATATTGTACAGTGTTGCGGTGAACTTTTGGATCGAGTGCGGGTTTCGCATTTGGGACAAGGATTTTAGCGCTCGAGGTGGGTACCGTTGTTAACCTCTTACTTGGGATAACCCACTAGGCATATTGGAGCTAGTCCTATGTTATAATGCTAGTATACTAGTGGATTTGGTTATAGCTTGCATAATTGGACTTATGGGTAACTCTTACATCTTTAGAGAACTAAAAATGAATTAAATGATAATTCTTGCAAAGGATAGGCTGTTTAAACTCGCTGGGAATATTTTGCTAAACAGCTCCATGGAATATGTAACTTGGGACATCATATGCATGTATATAGAGACCGGTATGTAGTAACTTGTTTAAAGTTAGTATTCATGAAATAGTACCCTCTAATTTTGTAAGAACTGGAATACCTGAAAGTTATATTGTTAAGTAAAGGACTTTTGCATGCTTGAATGGTCACCTAGTTAGGCCACCTTTTTCTGCTGCACTATCATGATGGAATTGACTTAGGAGAAACCATGATTTTATTTTCTCCAGTTATCTAGACATAGGGGATATCATGCTCGGGTTAGAGCAGGGGCTGGGATAGTGTAGTCAGATACTTGGGATTCGGGACGGGCAGGCTGTGATGGCAGGGTATTGCGGCAACCGCGGATTTTGGGCGGTTGACCGGACAGTTGTTATTGCATCAGATCGGGGAGAGGATTTGGGCTTCTTTTAGTGGATGGTTCTGTTCCATTTAGATCAGTGTCATGATCCAGTCCTGCGGACTTATTCTCCTTGGATACTTATTACTCAGGCATTTTACTCGTGTGGGTCGCTCCCCTCGAGTGCCACCCCGGAGTGCGCGATATGCAGACTTGAGTCCTTGAGACTCCTATCCCCTATCGGTGTTATGCGTAGGCTGGCATACCCGATTTGGCAGGCACCGCAGGCAGTACCAGTGTTTACTGGAGTATAGGTTGGGTGTAGGTAGGCAGGTTTTTATTTCTGATGCATACATTTAGCTATCCTTTTAGCTGGGCATTATAGAGGCATGTTAGTGGTAGCTTTTCATCAGTAGTTGTACTTATAGCTTACCACCTTTATTCTTTTTCGCCTCTGGTAGTCGTAGTGGGCATGTCTGAGTTGAGGTTTACCCACTAGGGGAGGCTACTGTCTTTATAGTAGTTCTCACCCCCACTGTTTTCCCTTTTCTTTTCCCCTTTGTTTTGCAGAGTCCTCTGAGGGAGTTGCGGGACCCTCTTCCCAGGACCGAGGTAAGAGGATCCTTGACTAGTTAGCTGCTTCCCTGATCCAGAGTTTAGTAGATTTTGATGTATCCCCAGTACACTCAGACGGTTGTATTTTCCTTTTATTTTTGGGTCTGGCTTCGGCCAGTTGGATGTATTTTATTTTGTGAGCTGGGAGAGACACTTGTATATTTGAGAGAGCTATGTTGTACTTTCTTTTTCAGTATTAGTCTGAGATGTACTAGTTTTAGTTTAGCTCTGTTTTTATGCTCCTTTATTATATCTTTATATCTAAGCAGGTTACCAGTGCTTCGTGTATACGGGAAATTTCGTGTGCACGGCGGATCTGTAGACGAGCCCGGGTTCTGGTTTACACCCGGGGCGTGACAATCGGGGCCTGGAGCTCTCTGACCTCAATCTCGGTATCCGGCCCCAAAACAATCCGCTCAAGCTCCACTGCTGCGACGAGTGCACGCCAATCCGCACAACGCGTCGGAGAGACACCGCTCATCCCGACCAACTGCACCACAGCACAAAACAAAACTCGACCCAATCCGGCGAGAGTCTAGAGCATGTCAACCGCTCCACCGCATTATGTGTTCTGCAGCCAACATAATTGCTTAGGAGAATAAACATGCCAATCACCCATCCCATCACTTGGGAGAGGTATAAAACTCAATCAGGACTCTCGCTAAAATCATGACTCTCACAAAGTCATCCTAGAGTCCAGCCACAAGCCTAGGGTTTCTATAGTCCCAACTGACCTATCCCTAAGCTCTGATACCAACCTAATCTGTCACGCCCCGGGGTCGAAACTACAACCCGGGCTCGCCAACAGATCCGCCACCTATGCAAAGTCCCTGTCACGCCCCGGGTGTAAACCAGAACCCGGGCCCGTCCACAGATCCGCCGTGCATGCGGTATTTTCCACATACACGAAGCGTCGGTAACCTGCTCAGATAAGAAAAGATAATAAAAGAGCATAATAATCAGAGCTGAAAAAAACTACTGTATCTCAGACAGATGCTGGAAGTAAAAGGTACAACAGTAAAATAAAATACAGATGTCTCTCCCAGCTCACTACTATAATACAAACAGCTGGCGGAAGCCAGTCCCAAAAGTAAGTAAGTAAAAACTGTCTGAGAAGTCCTGGTGCCCAAAAATCTCCAGCTACATCCCTCGGGAGGCTCTCTATCTAGTCCACAATTCGCTTACCTCGATCAGTTGCTGACGGCCCAGCAACTCCCACTGAGGACTCTGCAAAACAAGGGGAAAGAAAGAGACAAGAGGAACAATGGGGGTAAGTACTACTATAAACAGTAGCCTCCCCTAGTGGGTAAAGCCTCAGCTCAGATATGCCCACCAGGTGATCAGAGGCAAAAAGGGAAAGGAAAAGAAAGGAGAAGCAGATAAATAAAGCAACTGATAAAGTGCTATCCCTAATATGCCTCTATATGACCAACCAATAAGGATGGGAAAAGTGATGCATCAGAATCAAGTAGCCTGTCATAAAGACCCAATCTGACAGCCAGTGAACACTGGCACTGCCTGCTCTGCTGTCGAACTCAAGAAACCAGCATGGTGCCCGGCGCTCACACCGTGGAACTCGAGAAACCAGCATGGTGCCCGGCGCTCACACCGTGGAAAGCAGCAAGGTGCCCGGCGCTCACACCGTGGAAAGCCTACTCCGGAGTGGCACTCGAGGGGAGCGACCCACACGAGCAAAGTATCACTGTATCAAGCATCTCTGTAACCACTGTCTCATAATAGCAGGGCTGGATCGTGACTCAAAGAAGTGGGAACAACCCTCCACTATAGTAAGCCCGATCCCCGAACACCCAATCTGATGCAATAGAAACAATCCGGTCAACCACCCAAGATTCGTGGTCGCCGCAACCCCCTGACAAACTCAACCTGTCCCAAATCCCCAATACCTGCCTACACTGTCCAACATACGCTCGAACCTGAGCGATTAAGCCGCTAGTGCAACAATGAAAGAAGAAAAGAGAAAAAGCATGGTTTCTCCTAAGTCAAGTCCCAAAATAGTGTAGCAGTAAAAGATGGCAATAATTATGTGACCAATTTAATCATGCAGTGTTCCAATATTTGTCCAGTTTTCCAGAATAATCAATTTAGAGAATAAAGGCTAAAGTGACAGTCACATATGATTAATCATCAGTTTTGCAGTCCTCAAATATTATCACATTGTCTCTATGCATACGGTCCAGAACTTAGGCGATTTAAACAAATGATCAATCTAACAATAATTTTCGCGGATCAGATAACCAATAATTTGCTCCCTAAAGCATGCGAGTCTACCAATTAACACATTTAGCATCATCAAATCAGGGGTACTCTGATATTCCTAGTGGGCATAACAAAGGAGAGGAGTACAACAACCACCCACCTGAAGCGCAACTGTCCAAACTCGTACAGTCAGAAAATACCAAAATTCCAAATCCTCGCTCCCACAATTTCAGCACACCCGAAGCATTCCTGGTACATCAAGAAATCCACTAATTACACTAGACTCCCAAATTCAGCACTTAATCACATACAACCTCGAATTCAGAAATGCTTAATTACCACCTGCAGAAATTGCCCAGAAAATTCCAATAAAAATATCACGGCGATCCTTGCGTCGATAGCTTCGAAACGGTACCTTGCACGTCCAAATCGGAGTTCGGTAAGTCCAGATAAAAATTCGGCAAGAGAGCACTCTCATACAATAATCTGGATTAAGGGCTGATTACTATTCACAGAGAAATCATTAATTCTCACCTCGAAAGAAAATTCACAAAAATCCAATAAAAATACGAGCGCGTTCCTTGCGATCCGTAGATGAAAAAGTTGTATAAGCTCGTCTCCATCAGACGCTCGTGCGCGAAGATATGGCCAAAATACTCCGATGCTGTCCTCACATTCCTCACAGAAAAAGGGGAACCATTGTTACCTCGGGATCCGAGCCAAAGAAGCAAAATCAGAATGAGTGATCAAAATCAAAGTTGAAGCCCTACCTGTTAGGAGTCTTTCGGCGCAAGAATCACAGAAGAAGGAGCTCGGGGTAGACCAGGGGAGCTAAAACACTGCAGCTGCGCCGAAGAAGAACACAGAAAATGCAACGTCGCACCGCGCCGTAAAATCAAGATCTCGAAATCCGTGTCGCCCGAAGATCTGAAACTTGGTAGGTGTAATCTCCTCTTCATGGAGAAGAATTCTTCTTCTCAGGCCACAGGGAGAAAGAAGCTCGAAGATGGAGAAAATGGTCCATCAATCTCTCTCGGATTGCTTAAGAAGGAGAAATCCAAAACAAATGCCCCCAGAAAAGTCGCTGCGCCCGGTGCACGTGAGCCACCCAACGGAGACGCGCCACGTGGCCCCAACCACTGTGCACCGCGCCGTGAACCGCGCACCCCGCACGTCGCGTACACCTGCTCCACGTACGGCACCGACTACACCAATTGCGTGGACCGGGTGCACAACACCGAGCCAATCAAATGCTGCCACGTGTCACCCTGTCGGTCCACCGTGCACCCGAGAAACTCCGTGGACCGCGCGCTGTGAGCCGCCCAACCATCATCCGCCACGTGGCAGCGCCCTGGTGCACGGCCGCCGCCGTGGACCGCGCGCCTGCCCGCGGCCCTGCGCGCTGCCCGCGCCCCTGCCCGCGCCGCGCGCCGCCGCTGCTCCGCCTGCCCGAGGCCGCGCCGCCGCCCGCCGGTGCTGCCCGCCGCCGCCGCCGGCGCCGGCGATCGCCGGAAAGTACTGTTCCGGCCGTGAACAGTAAAAACACTGTAGCAAGCTCCGAAAAATCCAAGTAAATAGCCCATCTTGACCGTTTTCGCGCGCTGAATCCAAATACGGCGTCCGTTTCGCCAAATTCCAATCCTATAAATTGCCGGAGGCTCCCGGAAAGGTATTTTCAATCCGAATTTCGCGCCGAGTCCAAATTTGATATCCGATTTGCGCGAAAGCACTTCTAAACATCCGACGGGGTCCCCCGATTATCCACGTGATCCATTTTATGCCCCGAGTCCATCACTTGAGTCCAAGTTGGCGCGCGAACACCGCCGACATGCCCCGTAGGCCTCCAGAAGCTGCCGGTCACACTGTAGAAGCCCTGCAAGGATCCGGGTCACCACATCCTCCCCCACTAAAAGAAAGTTTCGTCCTCGAAACTAAAGCAACTCCCAAGGAGTCTCAAAAACCAGGGGTCCAAACTCAATACCGCCGTCTCCAGCTCCCAAGTCACCTATCACTCCCCGTGATTACTCCACAACAACCACAACAGCAACAACCAGAACGGCAAAGCCCGATTGCGCAATTCCCTCACCTCACGAGCCGGAATTCGCAACGGGCGCCCCTCGTACACCAAACCCTCATAGGGCTTAAAAGAAGCGAGTCAATCACGGGCGAGGGGTCCAAAGCATAACACTCCAAAGCTGAGACGCAGAAAAACCTCAAGAACTCCAACAAAAGGTTGGGGAAAGAAACGAACAGCCCGAGCAACATGCTCAAGAATCACTCCCAAGAACCAACTCAACCAAAGCGACCCGAAACACATTCACACAACACCTGCACAGAAAAGGGGCCCCAATAAGCAGGGGTTCACACTCAGTCGCCCTCAAAACTCAACCACCCAAGTGGATTGCTCAGCCGCGGCCTCTAATCAAAAGAGATCCTCTAGGACACAAACTCAAACCCTGTACACCAAGATGGCCCCACACAGCGCCAATTATAGAATCAACAAACACAATCCCAAAGCTCTTCTGCTCCAGGTATCCGCCACCACAGCGGCCCTATCGGGGTGATACAGGGTGCTCGACAAAATCCAATGATAGCTCTACAGCCACAATGGGAGGTATCACTATAACTCACCAATCCATCTCCCACCACTGACAAGGTTAAAATCGGCGCTGGTACCAAACTCGTCATCTGATCATCAGGCTCTGCTAGCACTATCCGGTCCAAAAGCTCCTCACCCCAACAATAACCGTCGATCTCGGCCAGTCTTAAATAACATCCATTTTGGCCGGATTTCCACAGTCGCCCCTATGGCTTGAATAGGCAATCCAGGGGGACATGTTCTCGAAGCTAAAACTTGTACCACAACGACTTGGCAAAAAGCTTCATCCTCACAAACCTTGCCACAGCATCTACAAATGCTCCACAAGCTCTAAATCACTCAGGAAGAGGGTAAAGCCAAAATATCCTTAAAGATCGCTGCTATCAATCTGTTCACGTCCCACTGGAAAACAGAGTTCCTCAATCTTAAAGGCAACAAGGCATTAATCATTCCATTGGCTTCACCGTACTCGTAATGCCCCTAGCGTCTCTTGTACGCCATCTTGGCGAAAAACTCAGCTGTAAATCCAAACTGATGCAGGCATCATAATCGATCAACTGCCGGGGCAGAACTCCATCAAAAGGCCCTAAATAATACCTGGACCTGACTGGGCTCCAATCACAAAGGGCTCTCACCGTCGTATATCAACGACATGACACTAGGTCCAACAGACCCTCGATCCATCAGATCCCCGCACCTACGCCATCAACTCCCGCAGCTCTAAAGGCGATATCCAACGAGGTGCTATGAAGTTGGCGCGGTTTCCAGAACCACGTCAACCACAATCTTAATCTCCCTTTCTGGCGGCATAATCATCGGCTCAGGTGGTCTCACACCCGGGATCTCACGAGCAATAGGGATATCCTTAAGTCCCGCTGTCGCCGTAGGCACCTCTCACACTGTCGCTGTAATCGGTGTGCTCTAACAGTCTCAACAAACAAATTGCCTTCCATTATCTGCCTTGCAGAAAATCAAAGTCCTTTATCTCATCAGTCAAACATCCTGTGGCACTACACCAACCAATCCCAAGCACTGGGTCAGACACCAAGCTGCCACAAACACCAATATGTCTGCCGGCAAAACTCACGGCCTCTGCTACACTGGACATGATCCACTAGCCTCCCCCACTTGCACAATGCCAACAGTAACCGGTACCTTAAGTGCATGTGGTAACGACTCTACCTCTAGTCCATGCAGGAATACAACATGTCCTAACTCCGACTGCTGAGATGAAATCACACCTGCGACAACTCAAACCACTACCGTGGCGCCCTCCAACCGGCGGCACAAATTCATCCGCTCGATGCAAGTGGTCGTCGCTCAGCCTGCCAAAATATCTAGAACAATCACAAAGGGAGCACGACCTCTGTCCATGCTCACGCTGAGGTGCCGAATGTGGTCTCTCGCAGACAGCCAATCCACGCTACCGCTGCGCCGCTCTGATAAAAGGGCTGTTGTTGTCATCGGGGTCCACCCAACCCCCGATGTCTCAAGATGCCGGCGAATAATCCTGACATAATCCACTCTCAGCCACGCATATCCTATGCGCCCCGTTCCTCAAATCATAGAACGCGCAGTTCGACAGCTGCGTACACCCTTTAGACACCAGAAGGCTGCCAAAGAGTCTCTCCATCATCACCAACCACGATTCTACCCCAAGAAGCTCCAAACCTAATCCTAAGAATCGGGGTGGTTTATCTGCCAAAACTGGCTCAACTGATCATTGGTGTCCCATAGCTCATCAGCTGTCAACTATCCACCCTGCCTCGGCGCCTCGGCACTAAACATTGGCACAATGGGGCTACTCACTCCATCAATACCACAGAAATCCTCGCCCTTGAGGATACTGCAATCGGGTGGTCTCAGAAGGAAGCACTGTCGAGCTGCCCGCCGCTCCGACGACTGTGTCACAAAACCAGATGCTCGCTCACTCTGCCGCTGAAAAGCCTCTGACAATCCTGTCACCTGGGTCCGGAGCTCTCTGACTCCAATCTGGTATCCGGCCCGAAACAACTGGCTCAGACCCAAGTGCTGCACCAAGTGCACCCGGGTCAGGGCCCCAAAGTCGGGGAGACACCGCTCGCCACGACAAACAGCAAATCAGCACATCCCAAACACTCGACCCAATCTAGCGAAAGTCAAAAGACATCTCCCTATTTCTGTAACCTTATGTTGTCTGCAGCCAACATAATGGTTCAACAGAAATAGACTATGTCGATCCCTCTTCACTCACAGGAAGAGTTAGCAATAAAAATCACCGACTTTCGCAAAATGTCACGCCACTCACGCCCTATCATCCTAGAGTCTGTCCAAAAGCCTAGGGTTTCCTAAGTCCCAACTGACCTATCCCTAAGCTCTGATACCAACTTAATCTGTCACGCCCCGGGTGTAAACCAGAACCCGGGCCCGTCCACAGATCCGCCGTGCATGCGGTATTTCCCACATACACGAAGCGTCGGTAACCTGCTCAGATAAGAAAAGATAATAAAAGAGCATAATAATCAGAGCTGAAAAAAACTACTGTATCTCAGACAGATGCTGGAAGTAAAAGGTACAACAGTAAAATAAAATACAGATGTCTCTCCCAGCTCACTACTATAATACAAACAGCTGGCGGAAGCCAGTCCCAAAAGTAAGTAAGTAAAAACTGTCTGAGAAGTCCTGGTGCCCAAAAATCTCCAGCTACATCCCTCGGGAGGCTCTCTATCTAGTCCACAATTCGCTTACCTCGATCAGTTGCTGACGGCCCAGCAACTCCCACTGAGGACTCTGCAAAACAAGGGGAAAGAAAGAGACAAGAGGAACAATGGGGGTAAGTACTACTATAAACAGTAGCCTCCCCTAGTGGGTAAAGCCTCAGCTCAGATATGCCCACCAGGTGATCAGAGGCAAAAAGGGGAAAGGAAAAGAAAGGAGAAGCAGATAAATAAAGCAACTGATAAAGTGCTATCCCTAATATGCCTCTATATGACCAACCAATAAGGATGGGAAAAGTGATGCATCAGAATCAAGTAGCCTGTCATAAAGACCCAATCTGACAGCCAGTGAACACTGGCACTGCCTGCTCTGCTGTCGAACTCAAGAAACCAGCATGGTGCCCGGCGCTCACACCGTGGAACTCGAGAAACCAGCATGGTGCCCGGCGCTCACACCGTGGAAAGCAGCAAGGTGCCCGGCGCTCACACCGTGGAAAGCCTACTCCGGAGTGGCACTCGAGGGGAGCGACCCACACGAGCAAAGTATCACTGTATCAAGCATCTCTGTAACCACTGTCTCATAATAGCAGGGCTGGATCGTGACTCAAAGAAGTGGGAACAACCCTCCACTATAGTAAGCCCGATCCCCGAACACCCAATCTGATGCAATAGAAACAATCCGGTCAACCACCCAAGATTCGTGGTCGCCGCAACCCCCTGACAAACTCAACCTGTCCCAAATCCCCAATACCTGCCTACACTGTCCAACATACGCTCGAACCTGAGCGATTAAGCCGCTAGTGCAACAATGAAAGAAGAAAAGAGAAAAAGCATGGTTTCTCCTAAGTCAAGTCCCAAAATAGTGTAGCAGTAAAAGATGGCAATAATTATGTGACCAATTTAATCATGCAGTGTTCCAATATTTGTCCAGTTTTCCAGAATAATCAATTTAGAGAATAAAGGCTAAAGTGACAGTCACATATGATTAATCATCAGTTTTGCAGTCCTCAAATATTATCACATTGTCTCTATGCATACGGTCCAGAACTTAGGCGATTTAAACAAATGATCAATCTAACAATAATTTTCGCGGATCAGATAACCAATAATTTGCTCCCTAAAGCATGCGAGTCTACCAATTAACACATTTAGCATCATCAAATCAGGGGTACTCTGATATTCCTAGTGGGCATAACAAAGGAGAGGAGTACAACAACCACCCACCTGAAGCGCAACTGTCCAAACTCGTACAGTCAGAAAATACCAAAATTCCAAATCCTCGCTCCCACAATTTCAGCACACCCGAAGCATTCCTGGTACATCAAGAAATCCACTAATTACACTAGACTCCCAAATTCAGCACTTAATCACATACAACCTCGAATTCAGAAATGCTTAATTACCACCTGCAGAAATTGCCCAGAAAATTCCAATAAAAATATCACGGCGATCCTTGCGTCGATAGCTTCGAAACGGTACCTTGCACGTCCAAATCGGAGTTCGGTAAGTCCAGATAAAAATTCGGCAAGAGAGCACTCTCATACAATAATCTGGATTAAGGGCTGATTACTATTCACAGAGAAATCATTAATTCTCACCTCGAAAGAAAATTCACAAAAATCCAATAAAAATACGAGCGCGTTCCTTGCGATCCGTAGATGAAAAAGTTGTATAAGCTCGTCTCCATCAGACGCTCGTGCGCGAAGATATGGCCAAAATACTCCGATGCTGTCCTCACATTCCTCACAGAAAAAGGGGAACCATTGTTACCTCGGGATCCGAGCCAAAGAAGCAAAATCAGAATGAGTGATCAAAATCAAAGTTGAAGCCCTACCTGTTAGGAGTCTTTCGGCGCAAGAATCACAGAAGAAGGAGCTCGGGGTAGACCAGGGGAGCTAAAACACTGCAGCTGCGCCGAAGAAGAACACAGAAAATGCAACGTCGCACCGCGCCGTAAAATCAAGATCTCGAAATCCGTGTCGCCCGAAGATCTGAAACTTGGTAGGTGTAATCTCCTCTTCATGGAGAAGAATTCTTCTTCTCAGGCCACAGGGAGAAAGAAGCTCGAAGATGGAGAAAATGGTCCATCAATCTCTCTCGGATTGCTTAAGAAGGAGAAATCCAAAACAAATGCCCCCAGAAAAGTCGCTGCGCCCGGTGCACGTGAGCCACCCAACGGAGACGCGCCACGTGGCCCCAACCACTGTGCACCGCGCCGTGAACCGCGCACCCCGCACGTCGCGTACACCTGCTCCACGTACGGCACCGACTACACCAATTGCGTGGACCGGGTGCACAACACCGAGCCAATCAAATGCTGCCACGTGTCACCCTGTCGGTCCACCGTGCACCCGAGAAACTCCGTGGACCGCGCGCTGTGAGCCGCCCAACCATCATCCGCCACGTGGCAGCGCCCTGGTGCACGGCCGCCGCCGTGGACCGCGCGCCTGCCCGCGGCCCTGCGCGCTGCCCGCGCCCCTGCCCGCGCCGCGCGCCGCCGCTGCTCCGCCTGCCCGAGGCCGCGCCGCCGCCCGCCGGTGCTGCCCGCCGCCGCCGCCGGCGCCGGCGATCGCCGGAAAGTACTGTTCCGGCCGTGAACAGTAAAAACACTGTAGCAAGCTCCGAAAAATCCAAGTAAATAGCCCATCTTGACCGTTTTCGCGCGCTGAATCCAAATACGGCGTCCGTTTCGCCAAATTCCAATCCTATAAATTGCCGGAGGCTCCCGGAAAGGTATTTTCAATCCGAATTTCGCGCCGAGTCCAAATTTGATATTCGATTTGCGCGAAAGCACTTCTAAACATCCGACGGGGTCCCCCGATTATCCACGTGATCCATTTTATGCCCCGAGTCCATCACTTGAGTCCAAGTTGGCGCGCGAACACCGCCGACATGCCCCGTAGGCCTCCAGAAGCTGCCGGTCACACTGTAGAAGCCCTGCAAGGATCCGGGTCACCACAGTCCCGCATAGGCGAAACATCTAACCTGCAAAAGATAGTATTATAGCTACGCAAATATCAGAGCGAAAAATAAGATGTTGTAAAATAAACATCCAATCACTGTACAACATGAAATAAAGTACAACATCCATCTCCTCAAATACAGATAATCACCATACAATGTCCTCAGTACAGCATCTCTCAACTATAAAATGGAGATAAACAAAACTATAGTACAACAGTCTCTCCAAATACAAAAGATCTCTCTCCAAAGTAAACAGTAAAAACCAGCTGACAGCTACAAGGAATCTCCAACCAGGGGATACAGCTACACTCCTCGGGCGATAAGGATCTAGCTCGTGACTCCCTCGCCTCGAACAACGACCGAACGATCAGCAACTCCCGCAGAAGACTCTGCAAAACAGGAGGGAGAAAAGAGGGAAACAACAATGGGGGTGAGAACCACTAGTAAACCAGTAGCCTCCCCTGTCACGCCCCGGAGGTTCTAAAATAGCGGAAAAATGTATCCATTTTTTTTTTCTTAAATGAACCTCGCCTCCGGTGCGCACCGGACCCGCCGCATATAAAAATTCACTCCCCCAAACGGGCGGAGTCTTCTTTGTATATGCACAGCGTTCCCAATAAGTCACATACTTTAACCATTCCAACCATGACAGTCAAGAGGAAAGAATACCGTAAATTATATCATCACGGCTATCTCATACAGCCTATAGCATAAACCCATGGGTTTTGAAAATCGGTGCCCACTCGACACCCAGTTTTTCCAAAATGTTTTCGCAAACTCTTTGAGCGGCCATTAACTTGAAAGGATAAATCCACGGGTTTTAAAATCGGTGCCCACACGGCACCTGCTTTGAAAACACTTTTGAAACCTGGTTTGCATTTGAAATCAAGCCGCAAGTACACATCCTAACATTCACCAATTAGTTATAAGCAAGCACCATTCCAACATCCATCAGAAACCACAGTAAATGTATCACAGTTTAACTAACCACAGCGTAATGAAAAATAACCAAAAGTAACAGGATAATGTATCGATGACTAGCACCCATGGCTAGGGTACTCTGACTGATGCCTCACCATCGTCTCGAAATCCACTCCTATTCGGACCTGTCACAGTGTGGGTTATCAGTGACTGATAAAGTAGAAAAGCATGTAAGTAAATGCAAAAATAGAAAGAACACACCGAAACACCGGAGCATTTACTTTTCCCCTCCCCCTCTCATGTATTGCTAAATCTCTGTCGAAAAACTCACTGAGCACCTACCTCAGCTTTAAGAATGTTTTGGGCCCCAACCCCAATACCGTACTCATCTTCTTGGTGCCTCCAACCCCTCGACTGCCCAAGTAGCAGTCGCCTCTCCTTGAGGGGTCCCCACTAACCTCCCCTTGTGGGGTACACGGGTAAAATGACTTACCATCTTTTCGAAAAAATACACCCTGTGCAGTGGCCAAAATGCTGGTGTGCGTGTAAGCAATATGAGTGTAAGAATAGCGTTGCGACCTCAGCCACTTTAGTCAGAGAAGTGTAACGATCTTGCGACCGCAGCCGCTTTGATCACCAAAATAAAAGAGACTTACATGCTACGGGGTTAGTCCAATTACCAAATAGATCTACTTTATCGAACGAATAATTGGGAACGACTCTACAACGGTAATAACCAAAAGTACCCACCTTGATTGTGCGGAAACTGCACTCCGGAGACCGAACCTTGCTCTCCGTTGACGCCCGGACCTACAAGTAGTCCCCCAAAAGAGCCGTGGTCAGATCAGAAATATAACAATAGATAAACCGAGTCTAAAAACCCAAAAATACTCATGACAACTTGACTCGGCGGTGGCGCCCGCGTGGGTCGAGCGACGCGGCCGCCCCTCCCCGCGGCGCTGCAGCAGTACGGCCGCGCGGGCCCCAGCCCCACGCGACATTTACTGTGACCGCGCGGGCCCCAGCCCCGCGTGGTGCAAGCCGCGGCCGCGCGGGCACCAACCCCGCGCGGCAATCTCCGCAACCGTGCGGCCTTAGCCTCGCACGGTGCGATCCGCGGCCGCGTGGGACTTGCCGCGGCCGCGCGAGCACCTACCCCGCGCTGCATGCGCCGTAGCATTATTCGCAGCCGCGCGGGCATGGCCCCGCGCGGCATGCTCCGCTGCCGCCGCTCGGGCGCCCGCCCGCGCGGCACAAATCGCCGCCGCGCGGGCGTCCGCCCGCGCGGCACGCAGCCGCGCGGGTATGGCCCCGCGCGGTATGCGCTGCCGCCGCCGTGCGGGCATGGGCCCCGCGCGGCGCGCGCTGCCGCCGCCACCGCACGTACGCCCGCCCACGCGGCACGCAGCCGCGGCCGCGCGGGCTTGGCCCCGCGTGGCGCGCACTGCCGCCGTCGCGCGGGCGCCCGCCGGCGCGGCACGCAGCCGCGGCCCCGCGGGCATGGGACCCGCGCGGCGCGCGCTGCTGCCGCCGCGCGGGCGCCCGCCCGCGCGGCACGCAGCCGCGGCCACGCGGGCATGGGCCCCGCGCGGCGCGCGCTACCGCGGCCGCGCGAGCGCCCGCCCTCGTCGGACGCAGCCGCGGCCGCGTGGGCATGGGCCCCGCACGGCGCGCGCCTTGGCCGCGCGGGCGCCCGCCCGCGCGGCACTGGGTGCGGACGCGCGGTCACCGGCCCCACGCGGCGCTTACCCTAGCCTCGGCCACGCGGAACCTTGGTCCCGCGCGGCACAAGCTGCGGCCGCGCGGGCACCGTCCCCGCGCGGCACGCATCCCGATCGCGGCGGTGATGCCCTAGGGCTCCGCGGCGGCGACGCATAGGGTAGTGGCGGCTACTCCTAAGGCTCCGCGAAAAAGACCGAAACCAAAAATCGAGCGAAACTACACAAAAAATAAATCTAGCTTACCTCTAATCGTCGGAGACGGTGATCCGATCACGCTCCCGTCTTCGGCACGCTCGTCGGGAGGGTTCAGGTCCTTCCGTCTTCTCCTTCTTTCCCACCGTTTCTTTCCGATTAGGGTTTCGCCTTTTCTTTTCTTTTCTTTTCTTTCGCTCGTTCTTTCCTCTCGTTTCCTTTCGGTTAGGGTTTCCCTTTTTCTTTCTTTCGGGGAGAAGTCATAATTTAATCTTTTATGAACGACAAAATTCACATCGGGTATTTTATTATTATTATTTTTTAAATTCCTAATTAATTAATTCCTCCGTTAAAATCCTTCGGGATAATTCTTTAAAGATAAAATCCCTCTTTTTTCCTCGAAAAACGTGCCACATCACTTACGCGGATTTTGATGTAACCCCTGGCCATTGCGATCACTTTCTACACCTTTCTAGGAGTTCCGTAAGTCGGAATCCGGATCCGATCGCACCGCCGCTGTTCGTTTTCGAGCTCTATCGCAGAAAAATACCCGCACCTCCAAATTGTTGACTTACGTGAACCTGTTACATTAATTACTTTAAACGGAAACTTTATTAGCAGGAGGTATAAAGTGTTACAAAAATCTATGATATTACATCCCCCCTGTGGGTAAAGCCTCAAACTCCGGCGTACCTACTAAGTCTACCAGAGGCAAGAAAAGGAATAAGTGGTAACGTTGTAAAGGAACTGCTGAATAAAGGGAAACCACCACTAGTATGCCTCTAAATGCAATACCGAAAGAAATGACTGTATGAATGCATCAGGAAACAATATCTGACCAAATAAACCCAATCTAGCGCCACCAGTAAAACTGGTACTGCCTGCTTTGCTGTCGAACTCAAGAACTCAGTAGGGGACCAGCACACAAGGCTCGAAATCCCAATCAGATGGACCGGTACCCGTCACGGTCTAAAGCCTACTCCGGAGTGGCACTCGAGGGAGCGACCCACACGAGTAAAGTATCCCTGTCACACATATATCAATATAGCAGGACTGGATTAAGACTATGATCAAAGTGGGAAACTCCGTCCACTAATGAAACCCCGATCTGATGCAATAGTACTAATAAGTGGAAACACCATCCACTAGAGAAATCTGATACCCAATCTGATGCATAAGTAAACATCCGGTCAACCGCCCAATGTCCGCGGTCGCCGCGACACCCCACAATCGACAATCAAGCCCAACAATCGACACCCGGTCAACCGCCCAATATCGCGGTTACCACAATAACCCACAATCCACAATCGGGTAGAATAATTAATATTCGGTCAACCGCCTACTGTCCACGGTTGCCGCAATAACCCACAATCCAACATCAAGTACACCCTATCTCCGACCCCAAGGTTCCGGCTACACTATCCCAAACCCACGCTCGAACCCGAGCAACATGACTCAAAAGTCTAAATAAGAAGGAGAAAGGAAACAATCATGGTTTCTCCTAAGTCAAGTCCCAATATGATAGTGCAGCAATAAATAGTGGCCTATCTACATGTCCATACAAGCATGCAAAAGTCCTCATGCAAGGTGAAGGAGAGAATATCAAATAACAGTTCCACATGTGTAACAAATAATAAATCCACATAAATATAACCCTCATGCTAAAATCATCAGTCAACTACACATGTATATAATCCTTGATCCATAATAATTCCAAAGTGGTACCCGCACATAGATATGTCATTATGTCCCAATAATTAGTCCATTTTATCAACCTTCATAAAATCTATGTGCTAATATGGCATGTTAATTATCACTATGAAAGATGCCCCGCAATCATATTTCCAATACAATATTATCCCCATAATATTCCTGACATGGAATGTCCACAAAATTAATCTCAGAGATGGGCTCACATTATATCAGTCAATCATGCATGGTAATTAATCAATATGTCCAAAAGAGGCTTCTCTAATAAACTTAGTGAGCAAGTCAGAAAGTAGAGGCGCAACAACCACCCACCTGATCGCAAAATCCAAGTCTGAATAGTGCTCTCGCACAAAGATAAACCGCCGCGATCACTGTAAAAAAATATCCCCAGTATGCACACAATTAAGCACACGAGTATCCAAATACATGCTGTCCCAGATTTCAGTCCAAAGATGTTCTATTTTTACCGGCGAGATGGAGACCAAAAATTCCCAAAAAATCACCGCTACAGTGTTAGGCCGGCCCAACACTGTTCAAGCCCGGATTCTCCCTGGGCCTCCACGTCGCCCACAAAACAGGAAACAGCTGAAGCCCGCCACTCACGTTGCGCCGCGTGGCCATCCGCGTGTTACGGCTTTTTGGTGTTGGCATATTTCGTGAGTCAAGTCAGTGAGTTGAGTCGGAGTCTTAAAGAGATCAAATTGTCAATCAGCAATCAAAGACTTAGAGAAGATTCAACAAGAGCTCAAGTTGACACTCAATGTCTTGAGTCTTGAAGATTGAAGATGAAGAATTGTGGATCAGTTACATCAATCTCAAGAAGAAAGTATTCAAAAGGATCAGGTATGTTTAACTAAATAATTTTGGTGATCCGAATACTTTCTTATAGTGTAGAAACACTTGGATGAATTTTTAATTGCATAAAAATCAAAAACTGGACATGGGACATGTTCAGGATCCGGATCAGACATCCAATCCGGATCCCGAAGGGTATTGTTCATTGGCAAATCCAATCCGGATCCAGGCCATTCCGATCCGGATCCCGAACATTGGATGTTGCTGAAATTCATGAACGATCCGGATCGGGCCTTGCGATCCGGATCCCGAACCCTTGGATTTCTGGAATCGTCAATCTCGTTACGACGATCCGGATCGCAGTAATCCGATCCGGATCGCCGTCCTGAAAATTTCCAGATAAGGTATGTTTTTGATTCTTATCTCTTTCCAAAGGTTTCTAAACTATAAATAGACATTTAGGGTTTCTCAAAAACGTGGGAGCATACCGATCATTTTATAAAACACTTGAGAGCAACCCTAGAGGCTAGGTTTTTATCGTTCTTCTTTATAGCCTCTTTTAGGTCAATTCGACGGTTCTTCCAAGATCTATCTTTTGTCGAATTGATCTAATCTTTGCTTAGAGATTTTTCCCATGGATCTTCATTGATAATCTAAGCAAAGGATCACCATCGAAGCCAATATTCTTACCGGCTGAGTTTGCGTCGTGGATTCGACGTGGCACCGTGGATTCGGTGTGTTGAAGGCGTTTCGTGGATTCGAAACGTGTGCTCGTGGATTCGAGTGGCGTTCGTGGATTCGAACGTGTGCAGTGGACGTGCAAACGGTGGAGCGCAAGGTCCGAAGAAATTGAAGGAGGGGTTGAATCCGTGGAGACGGTAATCACCTTGTTATTCTTCGTTTCTTAGTGGATTGTTATTGCGTGGACATCCAACCGGTCAGCGCAAGGTCCGAAGAAGTTGAAGGAGGGGTCGAGTCCGTGGAGTCGGTAATCACCTTGTTATTCTTCTATTCTTAGTGGATTGTTATTGCGTGTTGGTCCCGTGGTTTTTCTCCTGGATTGGAGTTTCCACGTAAATCTCGGTGTGTTGATTTTTATTTTCCGCATTGTTTTTTATTTTTGCACTGAGATTGGTTTTTATAATATTACACCTATTCACCCCCCTCTAGGTGTTTGATAGTACCTATTTAGATCCTTGTGGATCCTAAATAACTCTACAATTGGTATCAGAGCGGGTTTTAGGTTTATCTATCATGATGGGTGAAAGTGGTAATATTTTTAGACCTCCTCTTTTTGATGGGACCAATTATGCATATTGGAAAGTGCGGATGAGAGCTTTTCTCATCTCTATTGATGAGCGGGTATGGCAAACCGTTGAATACGGTTGGGTGCATCCGGTTGAGGAAGTAGGAAATTCTACTACCCCAAAACCTCGCTCTAGATGGTCTAAAGAGGAAATCGAAAGATCTTCTTACAATGGGAAAGGTATGAACGCTTTATATAATTCTCTTTCCTCGACTGAGTTTACAAGAATTTCCGCGTGTGAAACCGCGAAGGAAATTTGGGATATTCTCAAAATTACACATGAGGGTACTAATCTTGTAAAAATTCAAAAGCTCCAGATGCTTACAAGTCAATTTGACTCTATTCATATGGAAGAGCATGAATTGTTTACAGATTATTACACTAGACTTCAAGATGTAATTAATACATGTGCTAATTTAGGAGAAAAGATCCCGGAGTCGAAAATTGTAAGAAAGATACTTCGGACTCTTCCGGAACGGTTTAGGGCAAAGGTTACCGCCATTGAAACCGTTAGTCATCCGGATGAGATGAGTGTAGAGGAATTAGTAGGTGCTTTGCAAACTTATGAGATGACTTTTCCTACTAATCAAATTTCTTCCAAGTCTTCTTCTAAGCTTACAGGTATTGCATTCAAATCAACAAAGGAAGAAGATGACGAATCGAGTTCCGACGATGAAATCTCTTTTGCCGATTTTGAAGAACAATTGGCGCGGATCACAAAGAAATTTCGTCGGAAATTTTGGAAGAATCGAACCGATGGATCTTCATCCACGAAACCATCTAAAGGATCATCGGGTTCTAAATCCTCTAAACTCAAAGGCGTTGCAAAACCTTCTAAAGAAAAAGAAAAAGATGATTTCGAAGGGGAAATCCGATGCTATCGATGCAAAGGCTACGGCCATATTTCAACGGATTGTCCTTCTAAGAAATCATACAAAAAGAAGGCTTTGCAAGCAAAAACTTGGGACGATTCTAGTTTCGATGAATCGACCTCAAGTGAAGAGGAAAAAGAAAAAATTGTTGCTTTTCATGCCTCTCAAATTCCCTCTTCTAATTTGTGCTTATCATCTTTAGTCACTGACTCTATTCCTTTGATTTTGCATGAAACATCAACATCCGGAGGAGAGTCATCAAGTGAGGGGGAGTCGGACGAAGAAGAACTCGTTGAGGCATACCAACAACTTCTTGCGGAATCAAAGAAGATGGCCAAGCATATCAAGAAGTTGAGGAAGCAACGACTTGAAGTTCAAGACGAGAATCAAGCTTTAAAGATCAAACTTCATGATCTCGAGGAGGAACAAGGACGGTTATTGGATAACAATAAAATCCTCCAAGAAAAGCTAAACCAATCGGAGACAAACGCAAAATCATATATGGACAAGATTGGTTTTCTTGAAAAGCAGTTTGAAGAAATTCATGTCACCAACCAAGCTTTGACCAAGCAAGTTCATCAACTCAAATCCGACATACAAAGGCTTTCAACCGGTTCCAAGAAACTTAATTGTATGTCCGGATTAGGTCAAACAAGCAAGGTTGGTTTGGGATTTAAAAAGGACCAAACTGTGCATGCTTCAAGTTCCACAATAAATTGAAAGGAAGAACTTGTCACCTATGTGGACTTGAAGGACATTTGGTGAAGAATTGCCCGAAAAAGAGAAAGAAGAATCTTCGGCAACTTCATCTACGGAGCGGACTCAACGGAATCAAAAGACACATCAAGTCAAAGGAGTTCACTCAACCCACCAAAGGTCCGAGCCACAACATCAATCATACAAGTGGATCATTGCGAGGCAAAGACCTAAGGTGGATCAACAGTCAAAGCGGACAACCCCCGGGCACAACGAATCAAGACAACCCAAAATCCAGCGATTTTGGATTCGGAAAGGTGATATCTTTCCTTGTCTTAAGTTCTAAATAGCTTATGACTGTATGTAATGCTTTGATTGGTTTTCCCTTCATATTTTTCTTAATCTTTGCATTACATGTTTTTCAATGCTCTTTGTTTTTATACTTTGTTTTTGAACAAAAGGGTTTTTAACGAACAAGTGCATTGAATAAAAAGGGCTTCACGTTCATTCACTCCAAATTAATTTTTCTTGGATTATCAACTTGACTCCATAATCATAATCTTGAAGACACTTCATTTAAAGGAGTTGTTTAATTGAGCATTGGCTAAATTGACTTTAATTGCATCCTTTCACGCATTTAGAAATTTATTATGCTTTTGATATCATAATATTTCAATGTTGCAATGATCATTTATGTTAATTAATTCATCTTTTAAGTGATCAAAGTCAATTTCTCTCTCAATGATCTCTTGGTATAGTCATTATCATATTTGATTGCTTAGTCGAGTATGAATGCGAGATCAATTTTTGGTTGAATACCTTATATATTAAATAATTGATAGCCAATTGAGGGGGAGTCAAAGAAATGTAAAATGCTCAAAAGATGTGGAAAGAGTTACATCCCAATGAGGAGTGTGAAAACTACCACCACATGGAGGAAAAGAAAAAGAAAAAGATACCCCATGAATGCAAAGCAAATTTTGTTTCAAAAATGTTGATGAAATGCATATTGAAATACTTGACTCAGTCATATTTCATGGTTGGTATAAGGTGGGATTTTTGATAAAAGATGCTCAAAGAGCCACTCCTTCAACAGATTGTCTAGATATATTATCTAACTTATCTGGGATTTCAAACATCTATTGATCTTGGTATTTCATTTTCTTTACCAAAATTGATGATTTGATAAAGGCATTACGCATAAGATCATGTTAGATGTAATTGAAGTTGTTCAACTTTAAGGGTTTTAATTTCATAAATTTTCGTTTCATTTTTGAGTATTTTTGATAGATTTGGTATAATCTATTTCTTGTTGCATGAAACGATGACTTTTGTTTAAAGTTGATGCGCTAAAGTGCTTACATACTCTTTCTGATTATTATTTTTCTAAATTATTCTAATGAAAGAAATTTGGATTGAATGACATCTATGTGAATTCTTTGTTCTTCAAAGCACTTAAATGGTTTTCTTGATGGAATACAAATCGGTATTTGAAAAGATTCAAAATCTGGATTTGTTTCAAGGAATTATTTGATTTTTGCTTTCTGGTACCGGTACGCAATCTGCATTTTTGTTATATACCGGAACTGAGCTTTTATCTCTCTTTCTCTATGAACTAATGTTGTTAGTGATTTCCTTTTGTCTAGTATGTTCACTGTTTGACAATTTGTGACAAAAAGGGGGAGAAGAGAAATGACGGAGATGAGATCATCAAGAGAGGACAAACGAAAATAGAAAAATGGGGGAGAACGGAAAATGATGATCGTATCACAAAGGGGGAGAACATAGATGCTCAAGAACATGGAGAACATGTTAGAGATGCTCAAGATAGGGGGAGACAAAGAAAAAATTGAAAGAGCCGAAAAACAAAAGAACCAAAAGAAGACGAATCAAATGTAGGATTTTAATTTCTAACGACTAACGTTTGATTTTGTTTGGAGTTTTGTTTTGCAGGAATTACATCACTTTAAGACTCCAAGTCCTAAGTCATAGAGTATGTTCTAGGACTGTTTGGTTCAAATGTAATTTTGTATTTATTGGATCTTTCACGCAAAGAAAATCAATGTTTTGGTGATGACATTGAATTTCGACTTTTTGGTTTAAGATGAGTGACTTGAGCGTTTTATGTATTTTTGGGTTTTGTCACGAAATTGCCAAAGGGGGAGATTGTTACGGCATTTTGGTGTTGGCATATTTCGTGAGTCAAGTCAGTGAGTTGAGTCGGAGTCTTAAAGGGATCAAATTGTCAATCAGCAATCAAAGACTTAGAGAAGATTCAACAAGAGCTCAAGTTGACACTCAGTGTCTTGAGTCTTGAAGATTGAAGATGAAGAATTGTGGATCAGTTACATCAATCTCAAGAAGAAAGTATTCAAAAGGATCAGGTATGTTTAACTAAATAATTTTGGTGATCCGAATACTTTCTTATAGTGTAGAAACACTTGGATGAATTTTTAATTGCATAAAAATCAAAAACTGGACATGGGACATGTTCAGGATCCGGATCAGATCTTCCAATCCGGATCCCGAAGGGTATTGTTCATTGGCAATTCAATCCGGATCCAGGCCATTCCGATCCGGATCCCGAACATTGGATGTTCTGAAATTCATGAACGATCCGGATCGGGCCTTGCGATCCGGATCCCGAACCCTTGGATTTCTGGAATCGTCAATCTCGTTACGACGATCCGGATCGCAGTAATCCCGATCCGGATCGCCGTCCTGAAAATTTCCAGATAAGGTATGTTTTTGATTCTTATCTCTTTCCAAAGGTTTCTAAACTATAAATAGACATTTAGGGTTTCTCAAAAACGTGGGAGCTATACCGATCATTTTATAAAACACTTGAGAGCAACCCTAGAGGCTAGGTTTTTATCGTTCTTCTTTATAGCCTCTTTTAGGTCAATTCGACGGTTCTTCCAAGATCTATCTTTTGTCGAATTGATCTAATCTTTGCTTAGAGATTTTTCCATGGATCTTCATTGATAATCTAAGCAAAGGATCACCATCGAAGCCAATATTCTTACCGGCTGAGTTTGCGTCGTGGATTCGACGTGGCACCGTGGATTCGGTGTGTTGAAGGCGTTTCGTGGATTCGAAACGTGTGCTCGTGGATTCGAGTGGCGTTCGTGGATTCGAACGTGTGCAGTGGACGTGCAAACGGTGGAGCGCAAGGTCCGAAGAAATTGAAGGAGGGGTTGAATCCGTGGAGACGGTAATCACCTTGTTATTCTTCGTTTCTTAGTGGATTGTTATTGCGTGGACATCCAACCGGTCAGCGCAAGGTCCGAAGAAGTTGAAGGAGGGGTCGAGTCCGTGGAGTCGGTAATCACCTTGTTATTCTTCAATTCTTAGTGGATTGTTATTGCGTGTTGGTCCCGTGGTTTTTCTCCTGGATTGGAGTTTCCACGTAATCTCGGTGTGTTGATTTTTATTTCCGCATTGATTTTTATTTTGCACTGAGATTGGTTTTTATAATATTACACCTATTCACCCCCCCTCTAGGTGTTTGATAGTACCTATTTAGATCCTTGTGGATCCTAAATAACTCTACACCGCCGGCCGCCAGAACAGTACCCAAGCCTCGAAAAACGCGCTTTTGCATCCGGACTTCAAAAAATACAAGTAAATAGTCCATTTTTATCGTTTTCGCGCGCTGAATCCAAATCCGCCGTCCGTTTTTTCAAATTCCACTTCTAAAAATTGCCGAAGGCATCCGGAAAGGTGTTCTTAGCCGAAATTTCACGCTGAGTCCAATTTTGATATCTGTTCCGCGCGAGAACACTTCTAAACACTCAACAGGGTACTCCGATCACTCACGTGATCTATTTTAATCCGAAGTCCAACACTCGTGTCCAAATTGTGCACAATCACCACCGATACACAGTACAGGCCCCCCAGTAGAAGCTGCCAAACACACTGCAGAAGCTTTACTGATCCAACAATAATCCTCTTGCGGAAATTCGGATCCTCACATCCTCCCCCACTAAAAGAAAGTTTTGTCCTCGAAACTAAGTCATTCCTCAATTCGGCACCTCAACCAAGTAAAGTGGGTAAATATCCATCATCCACCACTAAAGCTCCCAAGGCTGTCTAATGCCTCCTCTAGAGACGCGATGCAATCCTCGGGTCTCTAACTAGAATAAAATAAAGGCGGGCACTCTAGAAAACCGCACCACCTCAACCAAGTACAGCTGGGCTAACCGCTCGAGCTACCAAGTAGTCTGCATCGATACATGCATCCGCTCCTCCCAGGGCCTCCGATAATCCAACGACAAGTCCATCGGCACAAAAGCTCGATCCAAGTACCTCTGTACTCCGAGGCATCCATATAGTCCCCCAACTGATCACGTAGACTCTGATCTCTAATCCAAAAACCGTCGGGGTGTAGAAACAATCCCCAACTCTCCGGCCATCAACACACAGCCAATAAGCAGTCGAGGAGAGAACCAGATTGCAATCAATCTTCGAGAAAAGGGTACTTGCTCCAGGCTCGACAAAAGGGTACTTGCTCCAGATGATCACTTCACCTAATTTCTGGGGATCCACACCAAGCCGAAGTGAACCAACCTTCACAACTCGAATAGCACCGGCGCCCCAAAGGCGACACACTTAGCCTAACAAAA